>PVIR01003420.1:68794-88976 GCA_004026965.1 Petromus typicus
GCCGAGGCAGGAGGATTGCTGTGATGTGAGTTTGAGGCTGAGCTCAGGGCCAGCCTGAACCACAAAGCGAGACCCTGTCTCAAAAAAAAAAAAAAAAAAAAGAAAAGAAGGCTAAAGAACAAAGAAAGATTATGCTAATTTTGGGAAATGTGAAGAAAGGATGGAAAAAGAGATGGAAGAAATTTAAAAGCAGAAGAGGACAACATCAACAAAAAGTAGAAACAGTGTTCATACTCAAAATAAAAAATAAACAAGATGAAAACAGGGCTGGAGATTTAGCTCAGTGGTTCCAGTGCCTGCCTGGACTCTGTGTGCCTCCTCCTGGCTTGACCTAGGCTCCTTGACCTCTTGTGAACTCATTTCTGCCTCACCGCAACCCAAGGAGCTGTGCCAGATGGAGCCAGCCAACAGCCACTCTAAGTTCCAAGTTTAGCCCCTCTCCAAGATGGCTCCTGGCCAATTGCTTTCTCCTGGGAGTCATCTGAACACAAATAACTCACTAGCTATTGCAGTCTGCTGTGCTCACTGTTCTCTTTCAGTGCTTCATTTCTCTGTAGAGGCTTCTAGGTTCATCAACAGTTACCATACATCTGCAAGCTTGAGCTGCCCTTCCTATGCAGCGAGTCAGGGCAGCACTGCTTGCCACCCTCTTCTCAAGCATTGAGGGTCTCTCTCTCTCTTCACTCTCCTCATGGGCTTCAATTCTTGTTTCAAGTCCTTGTTTGGTTCTTAAGCCCACTTCCCTCCTTCTCTTCCTTTCTACTATCATCCCATAAGTCTGTCTTTTTTTAAAAAGAAATAAGTCACTTATTTTTGTGAACAAAACAAAGCAAAACAAAACAAAACAAAAACATCATCCAATTAACAGTGTTTACTGTGATACAAAAGCTTATGGACCCATTTATAGATTTATAGTAGAAGGCAGGCTCAATGGTATATGCATGTAGTCCCAGCTGTTTTTGAGGCTGAGACAGGAGGAATCTTTAAACCTAGGAGTTTCCTGGGCAACAGAGTGACTCTCCCATGTCCTTGATTAAATAAATTTGCAAACTGAGAGTCCTAAACTTTTGGCTCACAGATGTATTTTTTCTGATTTTCTCATAGCTGCCTGTAATTGAGTAGTGTCTGCACCATATAAACAAGGATTATAATTTCCATTATAATTTCCCCAGCCAAATGTTGCCTATCACATCATTGTGATTTTTTTAATGCTTAGCTTATTCATTCACTTATGTCTCTCAGGCTGTAGTGGGAATTTCATGATAAGAGACTAAATTTAAAAGTTACAGAGTTGCTAAAGACATCTACTTTATCGCTTGTTAATGTGGTCATTTTCTTAACAGTGTCTTCATTGGCTACTCTGGCATGGAGCTGATATCACACAGGTAACTACAAGAGGTTGGACAGCAGCTCACATAGCTGCAATCAGAGGTCAAGATGCTTGTATGCAGGTAATAACTTTGATTACTTTTTATCTTTTTTAATTCAGTGATTTCAGTTAAGTTGGCATAGTTCTACTGGGCTATTGTTATTATTCTAATTATATGATACAGTAGATGTAGTTATATGTCTAAATAAGAATTTACTGAATTCCAATTCTATTTGTTCAGAGTTTGATACCAACTTTACATTTAAACAAATGATATGTGATTAGAAGTCCCTTAATCTCTTAAGTAATGGACCATTGGGGTTATTTTGAGAGACATCATAGTCAGGCTGAGATGACCTGATTTGTACCTTGCTTCTGAAGTCTAAATGTTTGCATTCTCCCAAAATAAATATGTTGAAATATTTACCCTTAAGATGATATTAGGGAGTGGGTGAGTACTTTGGGAAGGTTAGTAGGTCATGAAGACTCTGCCCTCATCATTGGGATTATTCTTTGATAAAAAGAGACCTTAGAAAGTTGGTTAGTCTCTTCATCTAGGGATGCAATGAAAAGTTTGTTTATGTGGAAAGGGGGCTGAGTATTTAACTCAGTGGTTCCTGCTCCTGCCTTGTAAGTGCAAGGTCCTGGGTTTGATCCTGGTAACCACATACAACAATGCCAGGCATGGTGACTTATGCCCACCAGCAATCAGAACCACATACCACACTGCAGGATGTGGTGCTCACACCTGTAATCCCAGCACTCTGGAGGCAGAGGCAGGAAGATAGCAGTGAGTTCAAGGATAAGCTCAGGGCCAGCCTGAATTACAAAAGCAAGACCTTGTTTCAAAAAAAAAAAAAAAGGAAGTTTGTTTATGTGGAAAGGCCATTATAGACAGAATTTGCTAGCACTTTGATCTTGGACTTTCCAGCATCTAGAACTGTGTGAAATAAATTTCTCTTATTTAAAGCTTTTCAGTTTAAATATTTTCACTCTCATTTTCCTTCAAATATTTTTTATTAGTACATATTTATAGTCCATGATGATTACATTCCTTGAGGGGAGTTGGTGCATGTACATAACACATTTCATTTAATTTTTTTTTTTTTTTTGGGTTTTTTGAGACAGGGTCTCACTTTGTGGTTCAGCCTGGCCCTGAGCTCAGCCTCAAACTCACATCACAGCAATCCTCCTGCCTCTGCCTCCCGAGTGCTGGGATTACAGGTGTGAGCCACCACGCCCAGCACTGTGGTATGTGGTACTGGTTCCTGCTGGGTGTGAGTCTCCACACCCAGTATAGGTATGTGGTAACCGGGGATCCAACCTGGGTCCTTGCGCTTGTAAGACAGATGCCGGAACCACTGAGCTAACTCCCTGGCCCACATTTCATTTAATTTTTCATCTCTTCCCTTGCTGTCCTCTTCTCCTTCTATCTCTTGGTCTCTCCCCATTTGCAAAAGATCTACTTCCCTACTTCCTATTATCTGTCTTTTATTTAGCTCATTTCACTTCATAGTATGGTCTCAAGGTGTATCCATTTTCTCACAGATGACTTGTTTATCCTTCGATAAGGCAAATTCATACTCCATTATGTATAAATATCATGCTGTCTTTATCCATTCATCTGCTGATGGACATACAAGCTGCTTCCAAAACTTAGCTATTATGAATTGTGCTACCGTGAATATCAGTGTGGCATGATATCTGTATTTCTTTTGGGAAGATACTTAGAAGGGGAATAGCTGTGTTAAATGTAATTTTATTTCTAATTTTTGAAGAAGTCTCAATACTGATATCCATAGTGGTTGTATTAGTTTATATTCTCACCAACAACATAGAAGTGTTTCTTTTTCCCTGCAGTCTTACAATATTTATTATTTTTTGATTTCCTGATGATAGCCATTCTGTCTGGAGTAAGATAGAATCTTAGTGTTGTTTTAATTTGCATTTCTGTAATGGCTAGAGATGCTGGACATTTTTTTCAAGTAATTAATGACCATTTGTAGTTCTTCAGAGAAGTCTTTGTTCACTGCAGTTACCCATTTTTTTGTTGGATCTTCTATTTTGGGGTGTCTAATGTTTTTTGTACTGGGAATTGAACTCAAGGACTTGTGCTTGCCAGGTAGATGCTGCACACTGAGCAGGCCTTGAATTCTTTATATTTGATATTAGAAGTCAGTTTTAGGAATAGCTGGCAAATTTTTTTTCCCATTCTGTAGGTTTTCTCTTCACTCTGTTGTTTCTTTTGCTGTGCAGAAAATTTAATTTGATATGACCTTATTCATTAATTTTTTCTCTTTTCTTTTTTTCTTTCCTTCCTCCCTTCAATTTTTTTTTTTTTTTGAGACAGGGTCTTATTATGTAGCTCATGCTGATCTTGAAGTCACTATGTAGTCCAGGCTGGCCTTGAACTCTTGGCAATCCTCATGCTTCAACTTTTTAAGTTCTGGGATTACAGGCATGTGACACCATGCTCAACTGTTTTGCCTTTTCAAGAATGTCTTATAGTTGAAATCCTGTGGTATGTAGCCATTCCAGGTTGTCTTCATTCACTTGGTGATGTGCACATAGATTTCTTCCATGTCATTTTATAACTTGATGTACCTTATTTGTTTTTAGTGCTGAGCAATATTTCATGTCTTGATTGGATCACCACTTCATTCAGCTCCCCAATAGTGTCTTTGTTAATTGCACTGTTGAGCTATATACCCATCCCTGTTCATATAAAAACTGGATTTTTTGTCATTGTTGAATTTTAAGAGTTCTTTTTATATTTTAGGTAACATACTTTTATCACATATATCTTTCATCATATTGTTTTTCAGTGTCTTTTTTCTTTCTTTTTACAATGTCTTCCAGAATACCAATTTTTAATACTAATGAAGTTCAGTTTATCAATTCTGTCTTTTTCATGGATTTTACTTTTGATATTATATCTAAAAAAAAATTACCAAGCTAAGTAGAGTGGTTTGTTCCTGTAATCTCAGCATTTTGGGAAGCTGATAAATTCAAGCCTAGCATGGGCAGTTTAGCAACTTAGCAAGATCTTGTCTCAAAATAAAAACTATAAAGGGGAGATAGTTAAGTACACAGGGCCTGTTCAAGCTCTATCACTAAAGCCTGAATCATCTAAATTTTTTCTTTTATTATCTCTAGGAATTTCATATTTTGCATTTATATATATTTTTAAGAGGCATAAAGGAATTCATTAGAAGGAAACTTAAAAAGTACACAGTAAAAGAAATAGAGTACAGGCCCTCAAGAGAGGGATCCTGCAGTCAGACCTGGGAAATTTTTTTTTTTTTTTTTGGTACCAGGAATTGAACTTAGGACCTTGGATTTGGCAGGCAGGTGCAAAGCCACTGAACTAAATCCCTAGCCTTGGAGCTGCACATACTTCATGGGTGTGTATGTGCATGTGGGTAGGGAGAGGGTCAAAGAAAATATTACCACAGAAAGCAAGTACATTCACCCCAAAACCAACAGTTTTGACAGCCACAAAAATGCAAACTTCACACAATAAAGTATATAACAGACTCAGAAAGAGATAGTTCCTTTGGCTATTTTTGCTGTAATACTGAGGTAATCAGTTAACCTTGGTGAATCAGAATACCTCTAACACAATGAAAAACATCAACTAGTTATAACATCCAATTCAAATAAATATATACTATTTGTTTTAATGTATGAGATGTTTAATACATTAGTGTTTACAAAGGAAAACTTTTATTGACATATTTCTTATGCTTCCTCATGACTAAGCTTGAAAGATCAGAAAAAGATGATACTGAAAAAAATGTATTTATAGCTTTCAAGATGGATTTATGAATACATGAAAGATTAATAAATATTAATTGAAAGTTTATGACATCTGTAAAACTGTCATTTATTAAAATCTACAAATTGGGGCCAGGGATTTAGTTCAGTGGTTCCAGCGCCTGTCTTGCAAGCGCAAGGCCCCGGGTTTGATCTCCCAATAACCACGTACAATACTGGGTATGGAGACTCACACCCAGCAGCAGGCAGTACCACATACCACAGTGCCAGGTGTGGTGGCTCATGCCTGTAATCCCAGCACTCAGGAGGCAGAGGCAGGAGGATTGCTGAGATGTGAGTTGGAGGCTGAGCTCAGGGCCAGGCTGAACTACAAAGCCAGACCCTGTCTCAAAAAAAGAAAATCTACAAATTGTACTTATAAGACACAATTTTTAAAACCCACAAAAATTTTCAAAATAGATTAGAATATAGAAAATGTTTCATGAAACTACTGAGATACTAATCAGTGCTTTGGCTAATATTAAAATGACCATTCTGCTAGGCGTGGTGGCTCACACCTATAATTCCAGCACTCTGGAAGCAGAGGCAAGAGAATTGCTGTGAATTTGAAGATTGCCTGGGTTTCATAGTGAATTCAGGGCCAGCCTGAATTACAAAGTAAGATCCTGTCTCAAAATAAAATAAAATAAAATAAAATGACCATTCTATCTAAATTGTACCATACTATACTTTACACACAATGAGTGATACAACCACAGTTATCAACCTCAAGCTAGCAACAAAGCTGCAAAGTCCGTAAGTAGCTTCTCCAATGGACAAAATGCAGTTAAATACAAAATACAATTAAAACATTTAGAAGAGAGAATAAAAGTCTTTTAATATTATAAAAGTTGTTTGGGTCTGGGGATTTAGTTCAGTGGTTCCGATGTCTGCCTGGCCAGCACAAGGTCCCAAGTTCGTTTCTGGCACCATATATCACAGTGCTGGGTATTGTGACTCAGGTCCATAATCCCAGCACCCAGGAGGCAGAGGCAGGAGTTGTGTATTCAAAGCTAGCCTGAGCTATTATAGTGAGTTCAGGACCAGTCTGAGCTACCAAAAAAAAACAAAAACAAAAAAACAAAAATGTTATTTGCAGGTGTTTCTACTGTAAAGCTCTCCTGCTATCAAAGTGAAACGCAGTTGTATGTGTAACAGTGATGAGACTGTACAGTACAGACATTTAACATTTGAATGACAGATTTTAGTCTAGTATTCTCCCCCTAATATTCAATTTTACAAAAAAAAAACTGTATTCAAAAACCCAAAAAGTGTAAAATAAATGTGAATATTGAGTTAAATTGCAAGAAATACATCTGCATACGTGGATATAGGGACTGGAACCACTTGTGATGTCAGGGTGGAAAGACAGTCCTTAGTGAGGACTGGCTAGCCTTGGGGCTCCTGCCCATGGAGGAGACTATCTGGATATAAAACATGCAGAATCTCTTTCTGTCCTTGCTAACTTACCCCCTTTATCACATTTAGAGTTACCTTATCATGTCTTAATCTATTTAACACATTCTGAATTATCAGTGTTTTAAATCAGGTGTTTACACATTAGCCCACTTTTTTCCAGTTTTCTGTCCAAGAAATAGCTTCCTGTCTCTTAAGTAGCTGTTATATAATTCAGTTAGGAAAGATGCATTTTTTGCTGTACTCATTTTTAATTTTCCTTCAGTATTCTTCAGTATTTAGTGTATTGATGAGGACTCATTAAACCAGAGAAAATGACATGGAATGAATGCTACACATTTCATTGTCAAACACTATCAGTTCTACAAAATATTAAATACACAATATTTTTCTTATTTTAAGTGGAATGTTTGTTTTCCACTTTTCTAATCATTGCAATCTTGCCAAAACTGTGTCATATAAGCTTTCTTTTTTTATGACAGCAAAGATTTTAAACTCCAACATATAATGGTATTTATGCTAAATACACTTAGAATAAATAACAAAATTTTTAGTAAAATCTGTCCATATTTGTTAGACCAAGCAAGTCTTGACAGTTAGATTTTAATTCAATAAATTAGATAAATACATTATACATTCTTAAATAATGAATGCTTATATTAATTTATAAACCTGAACTTGTAACTTACAACATAAAGCCACTTAAAATAAGAATGTGAATAGATAAATATTTGTTACTCTGTAGCACTCTTTTGATTTTCTCTTTTGTGTCTGTTTAATCCTCCTGGTTTGTACCTAATGAGTCCTTATGGCTGTGAAATCTGTTTGGACTCAATGAGAGAGCATTGGTTATTAATGCTTATTTTTCTTTCTTTTCTTTTCTGGTGTTTTGAGACAGGGTCTCGCTTTGTAGTTTAGGCTGGCCCTGAGCTCAGCCTCCAACTCACATCACAGCAATCCTCCTGCCTCTGCCTCCCAAGTGCTGAGATGATAGGCGTGAGCCACCATGCCTGGCACTGTGGTATGTGGTACTGAATCCTACTGAGCGTGAGTCTCCACGCCCAGTATTGTATGTGGTTATTGAGGATCAAACCCGGGTCCTTGCGCTTGCAAGACAGGTGCCAGAACCACTGAGCTAAATCCCTGGCCCCTTAATGCTTATTTTTCTGATGGAGCATTACATTAGCTTTCAATCTGATGTCATTTCCAGACAATAGTGAGAGAATCCCACCTATCTGAAACTTTCAGGCTGTGTTTTAATGACTTTCTTTCTCAAGATAAAATCTGAATGAGGGTAATCTTTTTAAAATCCCAGTGCTCTCAGATGAGTGAGTCTTTGCCTTATCAGAGTGAAGTCTACTTGGCTCCCTGCCTACAACAAAATGATGAGATCATTTGGGAAATTAGGCATTCGGAGGTCCAAAGGTCTTTCTCCTTCCATGTGAAGTATCTGAAAGGCAGGCTGTTGGGACAGTCTCTCCGCGTGTTTAGTGGCTCATAGCCAGCTTGCGTGTACAGGAGCTTACCTGCTTTGTCATCTCCTTTTTAGGCTGTTATGATCTAGAGCTGCAAGTTCTCCGCTCTTATCTCCAATGTTCTGGGAGAGTGTTTGCAAAGGATCCTGGAAATCTGGACACCCATCTTGCACTTTCATTCTCTTTGGGAATAGCTCATCTTTTTCATTGTATTTTTCTTGTGTTGAAACAGGGTTTCACAGGCTGACTTTGAACTTATGGCAGTCCTCCTGCCTCAGTCTCTCTAGTGCTGGGATTAGAGGAGTGTGCTGTTGCAGTCTGCAGACTGTGGCAGGTTGGAGGTTGAGAAGATTATCTGTAGATGAGACCTGGTCTGAACACACAGAAGTCCATAGTGGTTGGATCAACTGAGTGCTCAGCATTAGGGAGCCTCCCAGGAGAAGCAATGAAGCCAAGAATTCTCTGGCTTTTATTTAGAATACCATTAAGAGAAGACACAAAAGAAAAGCAGTTTGGGCAAGAAACTGTCTCAAGACTGGATAGTTTGTCAGAAAAAGAGGAAGGATAACGGCCAGACACAACATGTTTCACTAAACTTCTGAACTAAAGGAGATAGAGGAAGATGGTTTCTGGTTTGATGAATCATCCTGCTTTGATAGTTTGGGAAAAGAGTACACGAACATTAGGAAGTCATTGATGCTTAAGCTTCATTTTTTTTTTTTTTCCTGAGACAGGGTCTCACTTTGTAATGAGTTCAGGCTGGCCCTGAACTCATTATGCAGCCCAGGTGAGCCTCTAATCACACCAATCCTGCCTCTACTTCCCGAGTACTGGTATTACAGGCGAGAGCACCATACTCGGCACTCTTTAGCTTCATTTTATAACCACGTTAAATAAGCAGGATCCAGATATTATATTTCTTCAATGGTAGATACTGATATCTTCACTGGTAGAAGTCAAGTAGCATTTGGCATAAGCCTTTTATCCCCTTTTGAGGAGTTTACTCAGATACAACAGAGGAAGCTTGAGAGCATGCAGATTTCTTCCTGTTTTGTAAATAAGAAATTTAATATCCTCCTATTTAAATTATAATGGTGAGAATACATGTAAGATATCTATGGTATTATGACCTCTGGGATATTAAAATTTTTCTTTTTACTATAGGGCTTAGTATTTGTATACGGTCATGAAGACTTTTCATAGATCATATCAATATAAAAAAATCAGTTTTATCCCAAAGATAACAAAGTTTAGAAACTAGAATATTTACATTGCCATTCTTATTTTATAGATATATCTATTTGAGAAGATACATCTTTATCTGAGGGGTACTTGAAAGTGTAGTAGAGGAACATAATAGGAATATATTGAAAGGCTGAAGGACACATTTTTTTTTTGAAACAGGGTCTCATTTTGTAGTTCAGGGTGACCCTGAACTCACTGTGTAGCCCGGTGTAGCCTCAAGCTCTTGGCAATCCTCCTGCCTCTGCCACCCAAGGGCGGGGATTACAGGTGTGAGCCACCATGGCTGGCTGGAGGACACATTTTTGGAAGAACTAGTAAAGCTGGGAATCAAAACTTTATGAATTTAAGTTACAAGTGCAGCTAGAGATTGATAACAGGGACTAATGCAATGCTTGGATCTCTCTTTTTATCATTAGCTTAGCTTTTTTTTGGTTTAGTATTTATTTATTTATAATTTATTCTATATTTCTTGTTATACTTTTCTTGTTTTGTGCCAGGGATCAAACTCAAGACCTTGCGCCTGTGAGGCAGGCCCCAGAACCGCTGAGCTAAATCCCTGGCCCTTGTTATATTTTTCCACTGGGTGTTTAGACCTGTGTTGAATGTTAAGTGGAATAAATCAGATATACAAGTTTAAATGTAGCATGTTTTCTCTTATATGAGAAATAAATATAAATAAAGAGCAAAATTAAAAACATAATAGAAAATAGAGAGCTAGATATTTAAATGGGAAGGAGACTAAGAGATGGAGGAGGTGCTGTGAAGGGGAGAAGGGAATGAAAAAAGAATTGATGTTTTGTACATGTTCCAACTCCCCATGAGAAGTGTGATCATGGGGAGTTATATACTGATATTGTATACAAATAAAAATTGAAAGAAAGTTAATTTGCTTATGTATTTGTCAAGGTCAGTTAACGCTCCTCAGAAGTTGCAGTTGGGATTGTGTACACAGCCTCTTAGCTCCTCAAGCTTTTTCCAATATCAGTTTTATCATCTTCCAGGATGGATGTTGGTCTTTGCTTGACCACGTGGCTACTAGAAGTATGGGGACATTCCCTTCTTTCATGACCCTCTTTTAATTTTTCTTATATTTAAAATTAATTTTTTTTTGAGACAGGATCTTGATATACAGTTAAAGCTGGTCTTGAACGCATTGTATACCCCAGGCTAGCCTTGAACTCCTGGGAATCCTTCTGCCTCAGCCTCTTGAGTGTTGGCATTACAGGGATGTGCCACTATATCTGGCTGTAATCTTCCTTTTAGCACAGTGTACGTTGGTTGACTCCTCCTCTTTGGGGTCCAGTAGTCACTATCCTTGGGAGGTTAAGGTGATTCACCACAGTTGTAGGGTCCTTTTAGAGTGGTTCATCAGGCCCTGGGTCCTGGCTGACCTTGGAGGACAAGGACCAAAATATTGGCTATTCTTTTAGCCAATCTATCTTCTTTAGCTTTGGCACTTAGCATTTATGTATGACTCCCATGTGGAGTTAATTCTTAAAGGATATAAGATCTGTGTGTAGATTTTATGTCTGAATGTCTAGTGATTATAGCAACATTTGTTGAAATAATCATTTTTCTCCATTGTGTTGCCTTTGTCCTTTTGTCAAAGGTCAGTTGCTACATGTGAATCTTTTTCTGGACTCTTTTTGGTTGTGCTGATACATCTGTATATTTTGATCAGTATCATGCTCTTTTGGTTACTGTGATCTTTCAGTGAGTCTTGAGGTTGGATGGTATCAGCCCTTTGTTATTTTCCATCAGTATTGTACTGGCTATTCCTGGTATTTTGTCTCTCCATATAAACTTTAAAACATGTCTGTTGATAATCTTTAAAAAATTGTTGGAATTTTGATTGGAAAAAGTAATTGCTTTAAATCAGTTTCTCTGTTTATTATGTAGAGGGTTTGCTGGCTGTGTATATGATGTAATACATACGTAGAAACCATTGCACAATGAGGTGAAACCTCCTTAGCAGCTGGTTCTGGAGCTTAGGATACTTTAAGTAATAATTGAACTCTTAACTGGGCTTAAAGCCTAGTTAATAAAAGATTGTGCTTTTGAAATAGAGAAGGTTTAAATTTCTTCTGTAGTTTAGAATTGAATTAATTTAGTGATTATTAATCTGTGCTTTGAAAACTGTGCCTTAAAAATTGTATATCGGTGCTTAAATCAGAATGTAAAATCGGGTCCCACAAATGTCTCTTAGAAAATGTTAAAAAGGACATCACACATGTTATTAGGATTAGCTAGCGGGATATGACAAATGCCTACAATCCCAGTACTCAGGAGGCTGAGGGAGGAGGATCACTGTGTCGGAGGCCAGCCTGTGCTATATAGTGAGCTCGAGGCCACTATAAAAAAAAAGTTTCAGGTAGCAGATAATAAAAACATAAATAATAATTTACTATGGGTTAATTGCTTGCCTTTCTATTTATATTGACAATTTAACATTTGTACTCATGTAAATGCATTCTTATTTCTCTATGTTTAGGCTCTTATAATCAATGGAACAAACCTGACAACTCAAGATGACCGTGGATGCACCCCTTTACATCTTGCGGCAACACATGGTCATTCTTTCACTTTACAAATAATGCTTCGAAGTGGAGTGGTGAGATCCTTGTTAATACGTAGTAGTGTATACCGAGGCAGATGTAGATAGTATGTAATTATGTGGTTGGTAGTCTGATGATTTCTTCTTGACTGTGTAAATCTCTTGTATGTTGCTTTGACTTGTAAACATGGCAGAAATTATCTAGATAAATCTCACCCCTCCAGTGTGTGTATGTGTACGTGCGTATGTACACCAGTTTATAGTTTAAACTGCAAAGATTACTAATCTTTTAAACACAATTTAAGCTGGTAATTGTAAATCTTTACAAAATTCTATTTTTCTACATATATATTTCTTTTGAAACTCTTATAAATCTTAGGAAGCTATTTCTACAGAAAATTTTTGTTGAAATTTATTTGTAATATTTTGCAGTAGCTATTAAAAAAAGCCTTATACTAATACGTTTTGGTTAGAGTTGATGTTTCTATAGTTAGACAAAAATTGAAAAGCATATTAAATATTTTTTCATTCTTTATGTTTCACTGATATCATCTGATCATTTAAATATATCTTTGTCATTTTATTCATCAGTTTTTTTTTGTGTGTGTGTGACAGCATCTTCTATGTAGCTCAAACTGCCCTTAAATTTATAATGATCCTCCTGCCTCAGCTTCCAAAGTGATGGGATTATAGGAATGTGCCACAGCACCACATCCAGCAGGAAGCTGTGATTAGTAAAATGAATTTCCTTTTGTTACAGAGTATAGTGGCTTAACCTATAATCCCAGCATTTAGGAGGCTGAAACATGAGGATAGTAGCAAGTTTGAGGCCAGCCTGACCTATATAGTGAGACTCTGTCTCAAAAAAAAGTTTCTTTTTAAAAACTATTTTATATGGCTAATTATGTTTTTTTTTTTTTTTTTTTTTAGATTTTTGAGACAAGGTCTCGCTTTGTAGTTCAGGCTGGCCCTGAGCTCAGCCTGTAACTCACATCACAGCAATCCTCCTGCCTCTGCCTCCCGAGTGCTGGGATTACAGGCGTGAGCCACCATGCCCGGCACTGTGGTCTGTGGTACTGATTGCTGCTGGGCATGAGTCTCCACGCCCAGTATTGTATGTGGTTACCGGGGATCGAACCTGGGTCCTTGCGCTTGCCAGACAGGCACCAGAACCACTGAGCTAACTCCCCGGCCCGCTAATTATGTTCTTTTTGAAAGAAATATTTTAACTGGATATGGTAGCGCATGCCTGTCATCCTAGCACTCAACAGGCTGAGGTGAGTTTGTTGTCATGAGTTTGAGGCCAGCCTGGGCCACATACCACATTCAACTCCAGTTTGAACTGCACAGCAAAATCATGTCTCAAAAAAAACAAAAAACAAAAAAACCAGAAGATTTTATAAGATTTTACTATCTCATGTTCAAATCAATGATTAAAGTAAATTTTTCTATTAGATTTAGTGTTTACTATATAGTTTTGAAAACAGCCTCTAATGAACTGCTGGACTTAAAAGTTTTCTCTACAAAATGAGAAGAAACAGTCTTGTGACTTTTGCTTCTAGGATCCCAGTGTGACGGACAATAGAGAATGGAAACCTGTACATTATGCAGCTTTTCATGGGCGGCTCGGCTGTTTACAACTTCTCATCAAATGGGGATGTGGTCTTGAAGATGTGGACTATAATGGAAACCTTCCAGGTATTCTACAGAAGCAATATTTTATTTTTTCCTTCATTTATTTTAACTGATGATATTTAGTAAATTTAAATTGTCTTCATTCTAGTAGCTTCTTGCAAGAACAAAGTAGGGCCGGTAGTTAGCTCAGTGGTTCTGGTAGTCTGCCTTCTGAGTACAAGGGCCCAGGTTCAGTCTCTTGTAACCACATACAGCAATGGCAGGCATGGTGACTCACACCCACCGCTCAGGAGGCAGACACAGGAGGACTACTGAGTTTGAGGCTGAGTTCTGGACCAACCTGAACTACAAAGCGAGACCCTGCCTTAAAAAAAAAAAAAAAAAAAGAACGAAATAGTAGATTTAAAAAAATTTAATAATGTTTTCAAAGCAAAGCATTTATTGGTACATTTTAGACATATGTCATGACAACACTCATTGTAGGGAATTTGTATGTGTACATGATATATCCTGTGTCTTTTTCCCATTCTCACCCTTCTCTCAAAATCTCCTTCCTTTTCTGTGTACAAAAGCTTTGCTTCAGGGCCAGGGATTTAGTTTAGTGGTGTTGCTGCCTGTCTTCCAAGCAAAAGGTTGTAAGTTTGAGCCTCACTACTGAGGGGGAGAAAAGACAGTTAAGTTTTGTTTCTGTTTTTTTTCCTCATCCCTTCATTCCTTTCTTTTTCTTCTCTTTCTTGTTCCCCTTTCCTTTTTAAGCTTTTTTTCTCCATTTTCCCATATCGGTTACGCCCTTTGTCCTTATTTCCACTTTCAGTTTCTCATACCAGAGAAGCAATGCAGCATTTAAACACATAAAATAATAAATATATTTACACGAACTTTTTTTTTTTTTGAGACAGGGTCTTGCTTTGTAGTTGAGGCTGGCCCTGAGCTCATCCTCTAACTCACATCACAGCAATCCTTCTGCTTCTGCCTCCCGAGTGCTGGGATTGCAGGCGTGAGCCACCACACCCGGCACTGTGGTATGTGGTACTGGTTGCTGCTGGGCGTGAGTCTCCACACCCAGTATTGTATGTGGTTACCTGGGATCGAACCAGATCCTTGCGCTTGCAAAGCAGGTGCCGGAACCTCTGAACCAAATCCCTGGCCCCTCACACGAACATTTTGTCTTATGTCCTGATGTTGTTATATATGTACCCTGATGACTCCATTTTTCCCCCTAGAACTGTATCAGGAAAAGAGAAAATGTCAAGATTAACATACATTAGCTCTTCTCATCAACTTTTCTTTCAGCTACTGTCCTGGGTTCTTACTTTTTAACATTATACCCTTCATAAATAAGTTAAAAGCGAAAAAAAAAAAAAAAGAGGACACTAGTATATTTGAGTAATTTGCTTCTGCAGTTATATAACCTACAAGTATGAAGCCCTGGAAGTCAGGATGTAAGCGGTGTGTTTGAATAGCACCAGGGTAGTGTGGTTGGAAGGGAAGTGAGAGGGTAGAGCTCAAGCTAAGGGGTCACAGGAGCCTGCGCAACACAGGGTGATGCGATTTGCTGTTGTTTGTAATCAACTGCAGTGAGGTTGTGAGGTGGACAGGCAAGAAACACCGAGAGCAGTGAGCAGCCCAATGTAATAATTTATGCAACTCTTTGGATTAGATCAATGTAGCACAATGTAGAAGAGGCAGGAAAGAGTGATAACTAATTCTACCTGTATCTTTTAAGGAGCCAGTGGGATTTGCCGATGTTGGCAGTGAGGAGTGATAGAAAGGGGAGTTAAGGATGACTCCATGGTTTTGGGCTGAAAGACATAGGAAAAATGTTTCATTGGCGAAGATGCAGAGCGTTACATAAGGAAATAGATGCAAGAAGGATGAGCTCTTTAGTTTTCACCATGTTGATTAGAAAAGACTGTAAGAGGTGCAAGCATGGCGTTCAGAGAAAGTTCCGAGAAGCTGAATGTCCTGGGGGAGATGTGCTGTGGGAGGAGCGCCCGGCCTAGGACAGCATGGTGTGCACCAGCAGAGCAGCCCCCAGGCTGTGCCAGCTCATCTTACTCGCCACTTTGAGGGGATTAAGAGATTCCTGGGAATGATTTGATCCTGGGGGTGATGGACTCATTAGGGATACTCCACTGCTGTTCCTGGCTGAGTGTGCTGCGCAGCAGTGTGGCCCAGTTGGGGGTGGTCGCTGGGGTTGGCTTGTGGGGAGCGTGCCTCTGCTGGTGCTCTCCCCTGTGCACTGAGCAGCTGTGTTGTCATCCCTCTCACCATGAGTTCACTTGCTTGGAACTAGCTGACCATCAGTTCCATTCTTTCCTCCTCTACGTTGTGGCTGTCAGGTTTCAGCCACAGAAACACTGACCAGTATGTGAACTCGGGGACTTCTTTTTCCTGAGTTGCATGGCCACCTGAGAACCACCTCACTTTTCAGTAGTCAAAGTTTGCATAGTATATGAACTGAGTTTACTCCCCCCCCAAAGTAAGAGGTACAGGGTCAGGGATTTAGCTCAGTGGTTCAAGTGTCTGCTTGGCAAGTGCAAGGTTGAGTTCAATCCCTGGTAGCCACATACCATAATGCAGGGCATGGTGGCTCACACTTGTAATCCTAGCACTCGGGAGGCAGAGGCAGGAGGATTGCTGTGAGTTCCAGGCTAGCCTGGGCTACATAGTGAGCTCAAGGCCAGCCTGAACTACAAAGCAAAACACTGTCTCAAAAATAAAATAAAAAAAAGAAAAGAGAAAAAAAAAGGACTTTCTTGGGCTTTATAATCACTGCTTCACAACCATTTCTTCTACTTTTTCTTTTTCCTTTAAGGCGGGTCTTTGCTTCTAGGTCAGGCTGGGTTTAAACTCATCATGGAGCCAAGGGTAGCTGTGAACTCTTGCTTTGGTGTGACAGAGGCTGGCGGAAGGCAGGCAGATGCCAGCTGGGAGCATGGTCCGTTCTCCTTGCTCGAAAGTCTGTCGTATGGGGTAGGATGTTCGTCTCCCTGTGAGGAAGAGACCTTATGTGTTTTTTTCCTAAGGTTATTTTACTTTAATTTTAACATGGAATTCTTTTTTCCTCTTATCTATAGTTCACTTAGCAGCCATGGAAGGCCACCTTCACTGTTTTAAATTCCTGCTCAGTAGGATGAGCAGTGGCACACAAGCTTTAAAAGCCTTTAATGACAATGGAGAAAACGTATTGGACCTGGCCCAGAGGTTCTTTAAGCAAAATATTTTACAATTTATCCAAGGGACTACATTGGAAGGAAATAACCCAGAAGATCAAGAAAGTAAGTCACTAAGGTCAAATGAAACTAAGCATACAATGTGATGGTGGTGATGACATAAGTAGAATCGATGGATAAGAGAACAAAGAACTTTTAAGGCCAATGTTACATTAGAATTTATTATATATCACTGTCCATATATTCATCCTGATTTTGTATTATGAAATATTTTAGACCAAAGTGTGTAAACATTAACACGTAAAGCATTGTTTATGTTACAAACTTAAGAATAAATTATTAGAATTGAAGTCTTCTGGATCTCTACCCCTAATACCATTACCTTCATTTTTCTTCTCATGAGTACATATTATTTTGGACTTGTCACTCTATTATATGTAAAAGAATATATGAAATTAAAGTTGTCTAGTTACTTACTACCTATGTTTTTCTCCCTTTTAGAAAATTACACTCTTTAAAAAAGATAAAAATAAGAATAGGACACAAAAAAATACAAAAAGTGGGCCAGGGATTTAGCTCTGTGGTTCTGGTGCCTGCCTTGGAAGGGCTAGATCCCAGGTTCAAACCCTGACAACCTCATACAACAATGCCAGGGGTGGAGACTCACACCCCCAGCAATCAGAACCACATTACAGTGCTGGGCTTGATGGCTCACGCCTGTAATCCCAGCAGTCAGGCAGCAAAGGCAGGAGGACTGCTGTGAGTTTCAGGCTCGCCTGGGCTACATAGTGAGCTCAGGGCTAGCCTGAACTACAAAGTGAGACCCTGTTTTAAAAAAAAAATACAGAAAGCAAAAATGTATTCTGTGATTTTTCTATATTTTAAGTGGGGCAGGAATTTAGCTCAGTGGTACTATACTTGCCTTGTAAGCACAAGGTCCTGATTTCAATCCCTGGTACCAGAAAATTTACATGTAAATAGTTTTAATTTCTATAATTTTGTTTGCAGTACCAGATTCAAACTCAGGATCTTGTGCTTGCAAGTCAGGTTTGATTCCACTGTGATAAATCTCTAGCTCTTATTTTGGTTCTTTGAGACAGGATCTCACTGTGTGGTTCAGGCTGTCCTTGAACTCTCTTTATACCCCAGGGTGGCCTCTAACTCATAGAGATCCTCCTGCCTCAGTCTCCCAGTGCTGGGATTACAGGTGTGAGCTATCACACCTGGCTTGAATTTCTATCAATTCTAGATTCTCATAATTTAATTATTTGTATCTGATAGAAATGTTTTCTCTTCCACTTTTATTATATCTTTTAAAAGAGCAACTTTGTAAGAATTTATTAAAATGTAAAATATATGACAGCTTAAGGATGACCAAAAAATTAACTCATGTATTTACTAAAATGCTAAATTTTCTTATTCATAGCTTTAGCATTTCCAGGTCATGTGGCTGCATTCAAGGGTGATTTGGAAATGCTTAAGAAATTAGTAGAAGATGGCATAATCAATTTCAATGAGCGTGATGATAATGGATCAACTCCAATGCATAAAGGTGAGCTATTATATTTCTGCTTCATTTTCAGTTTTATGTGTGTATATATGTGTAATTATTTATTTTTTTGGTGGCACTGGGAATCAAACTCTGGTCCTGTGCTTCCATGGTAGCTGTGGTATCACTTGAGCTAAATCCCAGTCCTTATGTATTTTTTTTTTTTTTCTTTTGAGACAGGGTTGTGCTTTTCTATTTCAGGCTGCCCCCGAACTCACAGTGGAGTCCAGGCCAGCCTTGAAATCATAGTGATCATCCTACCTCTGCCTCCTGAGTGCTGGGATTACAAGTGTGAACCACCATGCTCAGCATTGTAGTATGTGGTTACTGGGGATTGAACTTGGTACCTTGTGCTTGCAAGGCAGGTGCCAGAACCACTGAGTTAAATCCCTGGTCCCTCTCTCGAAAAAATTATAGCAGAATTTTCTTCTTTAGACTGCAAAGAAAATGTTTTTAATTTCACAAAACTGATCCATGAATATTGTTAGATTTCAACATGTTTTTAAGATTTGTCTTTTTTCGCTTTTCCATATAAAATTCTATAATTGACATCTTCCTTGTTTTTTTAATAAGGGAGTAAAAATGAGAGGTAAACTGGCAGAATGCATAAGCACAGACACACATTGTGACCTCAGGCTCTTCAGGAGTCACTTTAGAATTTGCTGATGGTTCTGAGTTCGGTAAAAAAGGGAAAGAATAGGAGTTCTTAGAGACCTTTGGGTTATAGTGAAAGAGGTGTTTGTCATTGAATATACCTTTATGACTTTGTTGCCAGCATTGGATGCGGGTTCCCCTTTTTTCTTTTTTTTGAGACAGAGTCTTGTTTTATAGTTCAGGTTGGCCCTGAACTCACTAAGTGGCGTTGAACTCTCAGAAGTCCTCCTGCCTCTGCCTCCTGAGTCCTGGGATTACAGACTACTTTTAAGCCACATTTATACCAAAAATTCCTATTGCTTGTGGAGACAGAATGAGATCCAGGCCTTACTATCAAGGAGCTACATGCATATACTATGACATAACTAGGGGTTTTACATGGCAGGATTAATGGTAGAAAATTGATTATTGAATACATGTGCTAAGGATTTGAGAAAGGGTACTGAAGGACAGATTTGCTAAGGATCAAATTATTGAAGAAATGTTCATGGGGGTTTACTTGTAGTACCTTATATTTATATGGTATTTAATAGTGCAAAGCTCTTGTCACACTTATTCATTATTTCCTTATTTGTTTTTTTTTCTGAGACAGAGTCTCATTTTATAATTTAGGCTAGCCTCCAACTCAAGCCTCAGCCTCCCAAGGGCTGGGATCACAGGCATGCCCCACACACCTGGCTTATTACTGCAATTTTATGAAGCAGCAATGTGCTTTTTTTTTTTAATAAGTAAGACTCATCTCCATTAAAGATGAGTAAACTGATGTTCAGACAGGTCAAATGTCTTGGCTGAGGTTACAGAGCTGTTAAGAGTGAAGCTGAGGGCCAGGGATTTAGCTCAGTGGTTCCAAGCACCTGTCTTGCAAGCGCAAGGGCCCAAGTTCGATCCCTAGTAACCACATACATTACTGGGTGTGGAGACTCATGCCCAGCAGCAACCAGTACCACATACCACAGTGCCGGGCGTGGTGGCTCACACTTGTAATCCCAGCACTCAGGAGGCAGAGGCAGGAGGATTGCTGTGATGTGAGTTTGAGGCTGAGCTCAGTGCCAGCCTGAACCACAAAGCGAGACTCTCTCTCAAAAAAAACTAAAAAAAAAAAAAAAAAGAGTGGAGCTGAGATTACATTTACTTTTTTTCATGCATTCATTTACTTATTAACCCTGTAGGCATTTATTATGGGTCTGCTTGTGTTAGCCACTTGCCAAGTTCTGGGCAACATGAAGATCATCATCTGTTCTCAAGTCTCATTGTTTAGTAGACTTAAAATCATATCTTTCAAGCTTGTTTTCT
>PVIR01003421.1:0-88839 GCA_004026965.1 Petromus typicus
CTCATGTAGAGGGTTGGTCCCCAGTGTAACAGTGCTGACAGCATAGGCCTGCAAGCAGAATTTGAGGTCATGGGGGACCTGACCACGGGAAGGGGTGGATGCTTTTCTCTAGACACTGAGTCCTCGATTTCTCAGGACTAGATTAGTTATCCAGAGAGTGAATCATGCTAATATAGATTCAGCTTTCTCTGCTTCTCTCGGCACCTACTTACCTCCCTTCTGTTTCTCTATCATGAAGCTGAGCAGATGACAGTACTAGGCTCTTGAACTTTTCCACCTCCAAAACCATGAGCCAAAATAAACTCTTTTCTTTAAAAGTACCCAGCCTCAGGAATCTTACTGTAGCAAAGCAAAACAGACCTAGACAGATGGGGAAACACTCAAAACAGCTGAAGTGTCTGCACACAACAGAACACAGTCTGAATAGCCCGGTTCCATGCTTAGCTCCGAAGGAGTATTGTACCCAGTGCGGTGTCCTCCCTCTCAGGCCTCTAGCAGCATCTGCTTTCTGCCCGTTTCTGTTGGTCCAGCTGGATTTACCTCTCCCACACAAATCGGTGGATGAAGGCGTAAGCCTGGCTGAATCCCTGAGCTGTTTAGTTCTTTCTTTTACTGAGCAAATAGCACTAGACCAGGACCACGTGACAGTGAAGATGTTGATTATACAGTCCTCTGTGAATGTTTAGGGCATCTGCACAGAGGAGAGTAAGTATTTACAACACAGTCCAGGCATTAGGATCGGAGGAAAGGAGGGTGCGGGGGAGGCATGGCAGAGAGGCTCAGAGGAGGAAGAAAGGGCATAAGGGGTTTCCTAGAAGAAGTGGGAGCTAAGCTGACACCTGAAGAGTAAGATTTAGATGCATCAAGTGAGAAGACAGAGGAAAAGAGGGTACTGGATAAGGACTGTGCCAAGAACCTGAAGCCAAAAGAGGGGGCATAGGGCACTGAAGAAACTGAAAGCATTTCTGGAAGATCCAGGTAATAACACATGTGACTAGGAAACTGAATTGCAGGTGGGTTCTTTAAAAGTAGTCTCTGGGGGACCAACTTGTAGAACATCAAGTCTGTGACCCAATGTTGAACATCTTAGGCTCTGCCACTTAATGTGCCAGGTGTTACAGTTTCTACATCTGGGAGAAATGCCTGTTTTCCAATGGTCTTTTCTAAACATCTTTTCCCAGCTTGCGGTATGCTATGCTGGACCAGTCTTCCAAATGCTAGTCTACCAGTTAAAGTCAACTTAAAAACAAGCAGATTATCAAACAAAGAAGAAAATTACAATGATTTAATTATAAGAAACTAAACTTTATGCCTGTCTCTGGGAAGAGTGACAGGGAGGAAGAAGTGTTTCTCACGAGTGTTCAGGAATCTGAATTTTCATTTATTGACTAGAACAAAAGAGCAGCTGAGTGAATGGATTGATAATTACACTGAGCCTCTTTTCAGGGGGCTGATAAATAGAAATCAAAATATTTTCCCTAAGATCAAATATACTCTCCACCTGCCTGATAGGCATTACTAAAGTTAGTAATTAAGAAAACTGAGGAAAGAGACTGCAGCAAATGCCTTTAATTTTGGATGGGAGGCATGAAAATAAAACTTGTAGGCCCCATTTTATCTTAATTATGTCAGAAACTGAGCCTGACTCTCAACTCATAGCATCAGCCTGATCTCTCTGAATGACTCAGAAAAACACAGGTCAATGGGCACATGGAATCATATTTGACTTCAACCTTGTGAAAAGTTTAAGAACTGAGAATTCAGTGTAGTGATCGGTGGTGCTGTGCCCTAAGCCTTATTTTTACAGACTTTCCCTGGGTAGAACAATGACCCTTTCTTTCAGTTGTTACATCTCAGCTTGCATAGAACAACTGAATATGGATATGACATTTAGGAATTAATCTGAAGCCCCAGCATTCATACCAACACCACATTTCAGAATCATTTTCCAGAAACCCCAAATTTGTCCATTCCCGCTGAGTTTGCTCATCCTAGCCCATCATATCAGTGTGTCTCCAGCCCAGGTCTCCCCTCCACGTATCCCCAAAGGGCTGCTCCACATCCCCACTCAGATTTCTCATGGCCACTCACCCATCAAACCTGGTTTGTTGCTGATAAGTAGCTCCACAGTCGGGCCATCGACTTAGACAATTCAAAACTGTAGCATTATTACTGACACACCTCTCCTCATTTCCAGAAATCTCTCCACCCACAGCCTGTATCTTCTGGGGTGTTTCTTTGTCTGCCCCTTCCCCCACTGCCCCGATCCTCCGCACTCCTTCCTGTCTCTGTCAGCTTCCTTCTCATCTCCGCATCCTCCTCTGCATCTGCTCCTCTGTGGTCTGGGCTCAACATCCTCACTGAAGCAGTTTCTCTGTGTGTAAATCTGATTGCATCGCACTTCACTAAAACTTTTTAGTGGATCTCAGTCTCAACTGGATACAAACAGGGTTCTTGAAGGGGTTTCTACCCTCTGTCAGGTCAGGCCCCTTTCTGTCCTCTCCCAGTTTCTTGTACTCGGCCATCCTTTTGCACAGGACATCAAAGGGCTGGATCCTCACCCACCAGCTCTTGACACTTGCTGTAGGCAAGCCTCTCCTCTGGCTTCCTTGTTCTCATTCATCCTTCTCAAATGAGCCCAGGATCATGCCTGTTTCAGCTACGCCTTTCCTGACCCTCTGCCTGGTCAGGTGTCCAGCCACTCACTTCAGGGAGCGGTTCATTCTGTACCAATGCTCAGCCATTAACCTCCTGTGTGCCCCTGGTTGTCCTGGCCTGGTCATATTACTGAAGACAGTATGTTTTTGCCACCAAGAGTCATCAGCCATGTGCATGGTAGCTGGCACTGCACATATGTGCGCTGTACACTGGTGAGTGAGTGAATCCACTCAGTTGCCTACAGAAAGGACCTTTGATGTCTCTGCCAACCTCATCATAACGACCTAAAATAGGATGCTGTATGGGGAGAAAAGAGAATTTGATATCACAAAGGATTATAACAGAAAAGAATGCCCTGAATCCTTTAAGGCACATACAAAAGGAAGACGGGGTTGGAAGTGAAAAGCTCGACACTTTAATGATCAGTTCTGTGTTTCTTTTCCTGTAGGATTATGACTAATGTGACATGATTGTAGACATAATTAACCCCGGTGTGCATGCTTTACCTGTAACACTTATCAGTTGTCACTGAACTGAGTGCTGACATCACAGCAGCATCACGGTAATCACCCCATGGCGTTCTGGTGGCTGCACTTGTTGGTGTGTGCATGAACAGTGCCTCCTCTGTTCAGTGTTACTAGAGCTCTGATAATTACCAGGCTGGCTGTATGCTAAAACATTTTCAGTACAGATTTCAGGAGAGAATTAGGTGCCACTGAATGATGACCTGCTCCAAGCAGAGACCACTGCACACACTGAGACTTGCTCTGGGTGCTTTAGAACTAATCCTGAACAAGTAATGAACTAGGTCCTCAACCAGGCCTGCTGGTCTGAGTCCGTCCCCTGAGCCAGGAATGCCTCTGAAGATAATATTGCTTTGAAAATGGGGAAAACTGCTAATCCCACACACTGTGATCATGCCATGAGACCCTCAGTCAGGTTTTAGACATTTTACAAAGAAACTGATCCCTGGTACCCTAGATTAAACAAGAGTCAAGATCACAGTGGAAAAAGGAGGAGCAGTACGTGTGTGCATATGTGTGTATGTGTGCACTGTATGCACATATAGATGTGCATGTATGTAAGTGTGCATGTTTGTATGTATGCACCTCTATGTGTAATATTGTGAATATCTGTGCACCTATGTGTACACATTTATATGTATAGGTGCAGTGTGCATGTCCACTTGCACGTATGCAGTATGTGTGTCTATGTGTGTATGTCAGTGAAGACAAATTTTGCAAGTATATTTTAAGCTTTCAGTCTGGGCACATAACTCCCATTGGCAGTGGGAGGAACCGAGCTCCAGAAAATGTAAACCAAGGCTTACAACAGAGAGAAAAGTAGCCATATTGAAGGAAATACAATCAGGGGTTCTTTAGGCAAGTCTAAGAAAAGGGACAGGTCTTGAAACATTAATGAGTGTTGTCTGTTACAACAAGAGGGAACCGAGAGATGAAACTAGGCATGTACAGGTCCAGATTTGTCCTGTCAACCCTCTTGGTGCTGTCAGATGTAACGTCGCTTTCTGAGCAGTGCATGTGCTCAAAGAAATGTCCTCTTCCTGATTTTTATGAGGAAAGTATCTTTAGTTCAAATGGACGCTTTTTTAGAATTGGATGTATAAATGGCCCAGCCAAAGAAGGGAGGATGGTATGTTTATCCATTTTAGATCCAGTTTACTAATAGCCTTGTCTTTCCGTATTTTAAATACGAAGAAAGACTTTCCTCTCATATTCATTCATCAGGCTGTGACTATACTGTAAAGGCAAATTTTAATTCATTTGGGCAAATCTCGACTATTTTGACACTTTCATAAGGTCATTGAAGTGGAATGTGATAGACTGATTTCTTCTCTTATAAGTTCTCCAGGTTGTCTGGTTTGGAAATCTATAGACCTTCCTTGTTTCCTCTTTGTTTACATTTTTAAATTCTGACCTCAGAAAGAAATGTCTGAAATAAAGCTAAGAGACTACCTCCCAAACCGAGTGAGTAAACAGAGTTACCCAAGGCATGTAAAAACATACACAAGTTCCTGGCTTCCTTTCTATCTCGGGCTGACCTCTGGAGGTGGGCCAGGAGGAAAGATTCCCCGGGAAGCTCCTCTATAGTCCCTCGTGGCCAGCTTCACTACCAAGTCAGTGCCCCACAGGAAATAATTGCATGTTAGAAAAAGAAAATTAACCTTTGGCAGCAATTAAATATTATCTCCAAGTCCAACTCAACCTCTTCTAAGTCACTGGAGTATTTCATGGTTTTTACTTGGGAGCAATTCTGGTCCAAAGCGTAACTGGTATGTAAGGGTTCAGTTTTCCTTGAGTGGTTCTGGGTGGCTACGTCCCAGTGGGATCATTCTACTCTAACCACTCTTCCCTGCTTTTCCAAATCCAGCACATCCCTCCAGCCAAAGATTACCTCTTGCATGAAAACAGCAATGACTACATTAGCTGCTCCTCCCTCTGAGAATCCCTTGGGCTAGGCAGAGGCATATAATTTAACACTTAATTGTTTTCTAATTGCTTCCGATCTGTTCTGTTCCCTCACCCTATTATAAGCAGCTCAAGGGTGGAGACCACAGCTCCCTCACACTGTCTTTAATAAGGCTGGTTGCCTGCCTGGCTCACTATATGGCCCTAGAGGCCCAGACTGGCATGAAGGAGGCTTTCCATGAATATTTGTTGAATTAATGAATTTGTTGACAGAATGATCATGAGAACATATAGTCAGAAGATGGTGAGTGAAAAACAAACGACCTCTAACATGTTTCCTACGATTCCACTTAATCAACATTTAATAATCTGTCTCAAAAGCTGGGCACTGGCACTGTCCCAGGTGCTGAGAACTCCGCAGGGCATGTCCTTTAGTGATGCACCATGAACTTCCAAAAATGGGTGAATCAAAAGCTGTGGGAATGGAGCTGCTTTTCCAGGCTTTGGAAAATTATGAAAAACAGGACAGAGGTCACTGTGACAATAATAATCGTATCTCCGAGAAACACAAGATGACAACCGACTGCCTCGAATTGGGTTTTGCTGTACTGGAGTTGAAAGCAGTGCAGAGTCTGAAGCAGCTACAACAAGGGCCAGCTTTCTTTTTTTCTAGAGCCTTCTGCAGCACGTTTCCAGAGTGATAGAGGTCTTTATTAACTGGTATTATTGCTTTTCTTTTGTTAAAATATTAGCTCTTTGGTAGTATAACCAGATGGGACCATGTCTTCCTGCCTCTTGCTCCATGATCTCCTTTAATACCTTCTTCCATTATGACAGAACTTTAGAGTCAAGATGATGAACACCTCCCCCCACCCCAGATGTGAAGCTACCCAAGATTAGCCCATTTGTCTACAGGAAAAACAGTGTTCATTTTGCAGACCTAAATCCTCCTCTCTTTC
This sequence comes from Petromus typicus, assembly GCA_004026965.1. Lineage (NCBI taxonomy): Eukaryota > Metazoa > Chordata > Mammalia > Rodentia > Petromuridae > Petromus > Petromus typicus. The sequence goes on from PVIR01003421.1 coordinate 6,047, forward strand.
TATTTACAGTGACTTTGTCATTTAAAATGTGGTGGGTCTGTCTGTTTTTGCAGCTCTTCTCACCAGCAAGTGTTCTCCTTTGTGCACATACAGGAGCTGACAGTCCGTGTCTTGGCCTAACCTGGCACCACCTGGGCCTCGGAGCACAGCTTCAGCTCTCTGGCCTGAGATAATTACCCAGTGAACTGATTGCGGGGGGGGAAAAGCAGGCTGCAGAGATTTCTACTGCCAAGTAATTAGGGCCAGAGAAGTTCCACAGACCATTAGTGCCGCTTTGGGGAAGAGGATTTTACAAACATTGTGGCAGGCACTTCATCTGCAGTCCTGTGTCCTTTCAAGTGGGAGTACAAGGGAAAAGGCGGAGACATGAATGAGAAATCAGAGGGATAGAAATTAATGCAAAGAGGGACATGGAGAGAGGGTAGAAAGAAACAAAGGACCTTTCAAATTTAGGTAGCTTTCTGTTCACTGAAAAAGAAAAATGTGTTTTATTACTTTAAGTAGATTACTGTATATAAATTACTTGTTCTGACTCTGTAACTGTCCCTGAACGAGGAGTTAACAGTCACAAGGGGAAGGCAAGTTTTGCTAGGAGAGTTGCAATCTGAAGACTGCCCACTTGTTGTCATCCTTATATCGGGAACCAGCTGCCCTCAGGCTATTCCGGAGTCCCTGATGAGTGACTTTATGTAACCCTCAAATTCTCCCCGGTCATCTTCTTCAGGAGTCCAAGTCATTCTTCCCACAAAGTTACCTCGATGAAGTTTCATAATTATTGTGAAGAATTAGTGAAGTGAATTCAATTTCAACAGACGTTTTGTCTATGAGATAGGAAAAGTCAGGAAAATGACTTGTTTTTATCATGGTCCAAATGGATTCGAATATACAGTACTGATTTTCTATTTTCTGATTGTCTATTTTGTTAAATAGACAAGCCTCAGCATTGTATCAATGCCAAAATGGGAACTGTCTCTAGAGAAAGCCTTGCATGGGTTGCAGGTCACCTGCACAGCCTGGATTTCCTGATGTGATGCCATTGGATACTTTTAGAAAGAGCAATTATTACATGACAAACTTCATGAGATTTCATTTGTATGCTTTTTAAAGATCTGACAATTAAACAATCAGAAAACGGATCAATGGCAGTCTGTGTGGAGACTTTTGCTTATGAAACAGCATCATTCTAAAATACCCTAACGTCAGGGTCTGTGTAGTACCAATTCCACCAGGCTAAGGACCATTGATTTATCTATGTATCTCTCCATCTATATTCATTGTCATCTAGTATTGTTCTATCTCTTTTCTCCCTCATCTGCAAGAAGATATGTTCTAAGATAGTCTGTGATTGCTAGAAACTGCAGATAGTACTGAATCTTGCATTATGATTTTTCCTATTCATAACTATTATAAAGTTTCATTTATAAACTAGGCACAGTAAGAATTTAGTAACAATAAATAATAATAAAATAGAAAAATTATGATTATATGCTATACTAAAAGTTATGTAAAGCGTTTGAAGTGTTTATGTTGTTGGGAATTTTCCATTTCACATTTTTGAACTGTGTTTGACTATAGGTGACTGAAATCATGGACAGAGGTGAATCTGACATCTATCTCTGTTTAATATGCCTGCCAATCATCCATCTTTCATTTATACTTAACCCATCATCTTCTGACTTTCTGTCATTCATCTACCATCTATTTGCTGATTTTTGCAGCATTGATCTCTTCACAGCAAGCCACCTCAGCTTCTGAGGAATCGTCCTGCATGTCCCCGGTCACATCTGAGAGCCCTGGTTTTGACCCATCATGTTCCTCCAGGCATCCTCCTGCCTCTCGATGTTTAGGTTTGCTGAAAACTCTTCAAGCCCAGGCCCAGCCAATCAGCACCTCAGTGGGAGTTGTGCTACAATTAGTCCCAGCAGGATTTGGTCAGTGATACTTGTCTCAGGAACAACCTGTAACAGCTCAATCGTGAAGATGTTCCCGCTGAAGCTGACAGGATGTTCTCTAGCGCCAGTGCCAACAGCACCCAGTTAATGAGCTCCGGGGCCAGAGGCTGCTCTGTGGGATGAAGTGAGGTTCTAGGCTCACAAAACATCAAAACAGCCTTGTCTACACGTTCCTACTGACTACACAGGAACTCTGTCCCTAATGTCTGTCTCCTTCCTTTTCTTATTGCAGAAAAGAAGAAATGTGATCCAGATGGGAGGGCACGCAATGTCCCCATGTGTCCTGGTCCTCTCTCCAGGGAGGGTGGGCCACCGCTGTGAGCTCTGAGCCTCAGAGGGTCTGCAGAGCCAAGTTCCTAGAGGACATCTGCCCAGAGGTCTCCAGGCTGAGCCAAGATCCCAGGGATTGTAGCCCTGATCTTAGTTTAACAGATCTGTCTCAGCTGAGCACTTTGATGTCCCTGGAGCTCTGGGAGCCTGGTATCAACCCCAGGTCAGCTCTCCCACTGAGACAAGGATCCTTCCCTCTTAGGATATTAAATGCCCAGCCCCTTTTTACTTTCTCTTTGCCCTCAGTGTCTCCTCGCCTCTCTGTGGGGTGGCAGAACAAACGAGTAGCGCTCAGTGAGTTCCCCTGTCCTTGTGGGCATTGCTCACTCCATGTGCTTCACTGCCCAGCAAGGGCACACACAGCTGCCCTGCTGCACCCAGCACATGTCACAGGCTGAGCTGAAGGGTCATCAGCACCTGGCCTGTCACTCGGGACAGGGATTCTCTGGCTTCATCCACCTCTCCAGCTAGGGCTGGGTGGCAAGTAAACCCTTGTCCGGTATCGCTTTATTACCTCTTTCCTTGCACTGCTTCTGGTACCACCTGGATCTGTTTGGCTTTTCTCAGAGGCAGGTGCTAAGTGGGATAACTGAGATTTATTGAGGAAATACCTACGCAGGATGACAAGGGAGAGCAGGCGTGGGGAGGCAGAGCCTTCAGCCATGTGGCAGCAGGACACGTGAAAAGGGAGGGAGGGTAGGAAGGTGCAGGTGGGAGGCTCAGATCGGGTGACACGAGCCAAATGTGTCCATTAAAGGAGTCCTGCCCTGGGCAGCACTGGCCCAGCTCTAGGGTCTGCAGTGTCCATTCTTGACTGGCAGCAGCTCAGGAGCATGGCTTAGCATGGAGGTCGGGAGAATCTGAGGTGCAACAGCTAGAGGCCAGTGCTCACCGCTGTCCCCAAAGCAGGCATCCTTGCAGCAGGAGCTCTATGGCGGAGGTCTGTTCAGCAACATTGCACACCCAAGGATCTCTGGCCTACTCAGGTGACTTGGTCTCAAGCAAGTCATTTCACTGAAAGGGGTGTGGAAGTCAGTTGGAGATTTTAATGGTTGAATGTTACATCAAGGGTTTTGTTTTAAGTGCCGTCTTCCACCATGAATCACAACTCCAAGGAAATGAGTAGCCTACTGACGTTAGGATGATCTGTTGAGGACTTAGTTATGAAGCTGTAGACAGGGTGCACTGTGGGTAAGGATTGCAGTGTCCTGCATTGGTGACATCTAAGCTGGTCTCATCCATAAGTCAAGGACAGGGAAGGAGACAGAACTACATAGAGGAGAACATCTGAAGAAGAGCAGCGACCTTTGGATGTAAGACCAGAGAGGTGACACAACACCCAGGGAGTGAGCTTTGAAGAAGCAGGCTGCTGTTTGTCTCTGTCTCTCTCTCCTCTGATTTTTCAGGGTTCCCGCCCACCATGGCCATCCCTTAGAAGGGCAGGGGCCCCCAGGGAAGAGGACAGGTGCTGAGTAGACTGGGGAACAACAGCTAAGCCCCCGTCACGTGAGCTAGGTACAGTCTGATGTCATACAAATCGTTGAATAAAGGAAGAAAACAGCAGTTCGTCTTTCATTCATCTGCTCAGCAGCTATTTCCTGGGAATCAGCATACAGCCGTAATGTTGTTCTGGGTTTGGTGCTCTGAGGAGTTAAAGCTATTGAATGAAATAAGGCTTTGGAGTTGCTGCTACTTTATTTTCCTCAATGTCACGATCTCCTGTTGCTGACAGATAATTGAGATATAAGCTGCAGTTGCTCTTCTGAGGAAGAATCTGCCTGTGTATAATGATGAGAGCTGCCAGGAAGATTCTGTTTCCCACTGAAGCCCACACCCCAGTCTTTGAGCTTAGAATTGGTTCTTAAAGGACTTTTTCACTCTTGGAGCATTATCACTGAAATTGTATGCGTGCACACACACACACACACACACACACACACACACACACACACACACACGTGGCTAAGTGGTCCATACCCTCAGTTTAGCTTCTTGTGTTGGTGGCTGTAGTCTAAAAGCATTAAATGGAAATCATGTATTTTGAGAGAGTAGATAAAGGAAAATGGATGAGAACATTCATATAACTATCATCACAGTATATTTTTATAATTGTTCTATTTTATTATATTATTAATTGCTTACTGTGCCTAATTTGTAGGTTAAATTTTACCATATATATGTATACATATATACTATTTGTGGTTTCAGATGTCTACCAGGAGTCCTGGAATGAATTCATCCCAGCATAAAGGAAATGACTGTAATTTCTTCAGTCTTGGCTCTCAACATTGGCTGTGCTTAGCAACCACAGGTGAACTGCCAGGAACACGGCTCCTGGACGAGCCCCAGAGGATGCTGTTTAACTAGCCAGTGTGACCAGGCTACTACTTATAGATTCTTATGGACCCTAGGTTGGGGTGTATGGCTAAAATCTTTCATAAGTTTGTTGAGATAGCCACAAGCAACAGGGTGTTCAGAGCTTTTCAGCATAATTTTGGGGAAAAATCATTTCACTTGGGAAGTGACAAATTCCTTCTGAGCTTTACTCATCCCAACTACTGTTGTAAGAATGTTTTGCTCATCTCAATTGGCCTAATCAATTTAAATTTTTTACTGACTTAATTTCCTCATTTTCATAAAATCCTCAGTGTCATAGGATCACCACCCCCTTTCAAGTCATCTGGTACTCCCTCCAATTAGAAGATCTCATGAATTTAAGATTGCCATTGCCTCCCGAGTCATCTGATACTCCCTATGAACCCAGTAAGTAGCAGCATGCTCAAAGTCTCTTTGTCTTTTGCTTTATCAGAGGCACTGACCCTCCAGGTCTCCATATACATTTAAATCATGCAAGTCTCTGTTGTCTTTTCTTCTTTCACACTCGCTGTCACACCATCTAGGCCACTGTAGGCTTGATCAGCCTCCAACAACATGGCAGAAGGCAGAGGCAGGCAATAGCATCAAGATGGGCAGCAGGAGGTCAAAGCCTCTTAGTTCTGCCCAGTGCAGCCCTTGCTAAAGCAGAGCAGGTACATGAACTGAGCTTGCAGGGCTTGAAGTAATCCAATGAGAGGCTGGCCCAGGAGGTGCTCGCGTATGGGGATGAAGGCATTTGAGGGGCTGTGTCTGTGTAGAGGATGTAGACAGTATGAGAAGCACCCTGGGGCCCATCCGGGGTAGGTGAGAGAGGACTCAACCTCAGGCTGGATGGATCCATAACTAAAGGTTGGATCATTTCTTTATTCACAATTTTGATATTTCAGTCATGTGTATGTTTTACTTGTATTTTGAGTAAAATCTCATTTATCTTGACTGCTGAGTTTTCTGATCCTTTCCATTTGGCTCCAAAAGTGAGCTTGGCCTTTCTCTGGAGGAGAGGAGGGTCTGCAGAGAGGGGCCTCCAGCCAGATCCTCCGAGAGTGGGCTCATCACTCACAGAGGACCTCAACACTAACAGCGGGGCACAGCTTCTGGTTATGGAAATAGGTTTTGTTCGGGGTGTGACAGTTTTGAATTTGAACTCAGGCTCAGCTGTGTGGCCATGGGTTGGTCATTCACATCCTTGAGCCTCAGTTTTATTCTCCAGGGATACTTGTTCTTTGCTTAGAAGGATGCTGTTGAGGGAAAAACTAATCAATAGGTCACAGGTACACCTGGGATGCAGGACCTACTGCTCTGGGAATCTCAGGGTGTGGGGCAGAGATGCTCATAAAGCATGGAACATTTGCTAGTGAAGCAGGTTATGGCCAGGTCATTTTTGTCTCCTGTGGGCCACCTTACTTGGCAGTAGAGGATTCCACCTCTCCCATTTTCACTTGTGAGTGATCTGTGACAGCTGAGTTCTGCTCCAGGACCTGCTCGTCTGCCAGGCCTGTGTGGTCAGTCTCTCCAGGCTCTGCCATTGTCTAGTTCCCACAGTGTTTCTGTCCCCATAGTGCACAGAAGGCCTCTTTGTCTCCTGCCCACACCTGACTGCAGCACCACAAGGTGGTGACAGTGCTGCTGGCACATGGCCAGGCGCTGTCAGCAGTAACATTAGCCATGCCTCTTCCAGAAAGCGCCTGGTCAGGGGCCAGGGCCTGGGTGGCCCAGGAGGTGCTGGGCGCCTGGTGTTACTTCCTTCCCCTGCTGGTTTTCAAACTGTCTGCTGTGAGTGTTGAAGTCCTGTGTGGGTCATGAGCCCACTCTCGGAGCCTCTGGCCAGAGGTCCCCCTGCAGACCCGAGCATGAGCCCGAGCCGTCACCTGTGTGGCTGCTGAAGCGACAGCTTCCAACAGCACTAGGAGTCTCCTTCCCAGTTAGGGGGACTCCAGGGTGGTTACTTTGTGCCCCAGTGCCACTGTGGCATCAGCAGGCGCTGGGGTCTTCCTATCGCTGGTGGCATTCTCAGGTTCCAGAGTGGACATCCAGGGGCAGGACATGACCATGGCTCTGATGGAAAAGATGCAAAAGTACTAAAACTATTTCCCCAGAATGTTTGGGTAGAACAGCCCTGAAGGAACCTCCTCCAGAAGCCCTGGAGCCCAACATGGGGAAGGAGGTGTTTTTTAGGGGTAGGGTAGGCAATGGGGGACCTTGGTACTGGAAGGACTGGCATTTGGGATCCCTGTTATTGAGAGACGCTGGCATTGAGGAACTTCTGGCGTAGGGGACTAGGACTGGGTGGCTGTCACTGGGGAGCCCTCTGGTATTGAGAAGCCATTAGCAGTGGGGGCTTTGGGCACTGGAGACCCCCAGCACTGGGTAGGGTATCTTTGGCAGTTTGAAGCCAGGTTCTTGGTACAGCTACAAGTCAGAGCTGCCTAGAGTGGGTTTTAGGGGTGTTCACAAAGGCTTGTGTGTCTCTGTCACCCCAGGCATATGACAGGATTTCGGAGAGAAGTGACTGTGTTGATTCTGAATATGTGCTTGAAAATCTGTGCCTTGCTTTGCAAATTCTTTCCTTTTGCCATGGTAACTGGCGATGTCCTAGATAGTAGCCTCCTCCTTATGTTCTCCGCAGTCCCCATTCAGCCCTGGTCCCGGGGTGAGCACAGTGGGCTGCTGACTCCGAAGGCTGCATGCACTGTGGGACAGCAAGCCCTCTGGCTGCAGCAAGGCTGGGCCTCCAGCTCCTGGAAGGCTGTGAAGATAGGTGGGAGAGATACAATTTCCTGTTCCTTTGTAAATCTGTAAAGGGATTTGCTTTGTGAGTGTACACGGGAAGCTCTGTGAAGCACTCTTCTGAATGCACAGTGGTGCGACTCTTGCCTGCTGTCATCTCACCCATCTTTAAAACAGATCAAATATTTATACCAAGAAGTCTTCTGTAAGTAAGGTAAATAGGCTGAGCACACAAACACTCAGCACACCCTGTTAAATTCAAGTTTCACATAAACAATCCTCAACACCGTTCGAATCTTTAGTATAAATACAGTTACCCCACTGTATCTGCAGGATCCTGGAATTCAACCAGCCACTGATAAAACAAATACAGTCAGACCTGTCATGGTTGTGTCTGTGCTGAACATGCACATTTTTTCCTTGTCATAATTCCTTAAATAATACCAGCCTAGCAACTACTTCAATAGTGTTTGTGCTGTATTAAGGTGGGTTTTTTTTGTTGTTTGTTTTTTGTTTTTTTGTTTTTTTGAGACAGGGTCTCGCTTTGTAGTTCAGGCTGGCCCTAAGCTCAGCCTCAAAACTAACATCACAGCAACCCTCCTGCCTCTGCCTCCTGAGTGCTGGGATATAGGCGTGAGCCACCATGCCCGGTACTGTGGTATGTGATACTGGTTTTTGCTGGGTGTGGGTCTCTAAACCCAGTATTGTATGTGGTTAACTGGGGACCAAGCCCAGGCCCTTATGTCTGCAAGACAGGCCCTGGAATCACTGAGCTAAATCCCAGCCCTATATTAAGTTCTATAAGTAATCTGGAGATGATTCAGGGCATATTGGAAGGTGTATGTAAGTTATGTCCAAATACTACACCACCGTACTTAATTTAAGTGCCTGCAGATTCCAGTACCCTTCCAAAGTCCCATGAAACTGTGTGTTTTGAACAATATTTGAGACATTCTGAAAACTGGCTTATCTGAAGTTCAAATTCACCTGGATATTGTATCTTGTAACTCTATCTGTAAACTGTTCTTTTTTGTAAACCACCTCAGAACCCTCCCAATTCTGTTGACCAGTTTCCATCTGACACTACAGTAATCAGGCCCCCATTATTCTGTCCCATACGACTTTGGGCTCCCCAAGGCCACACCTTTATCCGAAGCACCTTTGTATCTCTCACGACATTCAATTCAGCCCCTTCACAAGCATAACTATTAACTCTAAAATAAAACTGGGTTTGATGTACTTTACAATGTGCTCATCAGGGGAAAAAAGTGGGAAATGCAGTGTCTGGTCCTTGTGTCCTTTTTTTCCTTCCAAATGTGGCGGAATGTAGCATCTTACATCTTGCAGTGATCATGGTCCTGGCAGTTGAAGTGAAAAGTCTAACTTCTTTTGTAGGCTGAGTCCATCCTTTCTCAGCAGACACTGTGCCAGAAACTGAGCCAGTGACGGGCATTGCTGCCCCTCTCTGAGACAGTGTGCTGTATACTCTTATGTGTTGGGTGGTGGTAGGCCACAGTCCGGGAAGCATTTTCCAGAGATCCAAAGGCACCGGGGGTTTCCTGCACCTCCAGCACCCTAATGCACACTGAGGATGCCAAATCCAGATCCCTGGGAACAAGGCCATCAGTGACTGCAGTGGAGATTCTGGGCTGAGCCTTCTGACAGACTCCATGTGAATGGTAATGATGTCTTTGTTGTGCCAGACACCAGACTTTTGATCTCTAAATCCATGCTGGGACTCATCAAAGTTCATGCAGGCTAGATTTCAGCCACACCCTGCCTTGTAACCCTTTCAGAAGTATCAACATCTTCAGGGATGTTGCTTATCCTCACTGCTAAGGTACTGCTTCACATTTATCTTACTGTCCCTTGTGAAGCTGAGCACAGGAGGAGGATGTATATTCCTCCTCTGAGCTATTTCCATTTGTCTTCTAAGAACAGAAGCGGATTCCCCCTCTACTCTTTCCCTCAAAGTCATGCTCTCCAGTGGCTGGAGGTTATTTTGGGGGGAGAAAGGAGGAAGAGGTTTTCAACTTTTAGAGTCTTATAAAAAACTCTGCTATTACTGCCATTAGTAGACAATGTGCCTCCAATTCAATTCAAAGGAGCAAGTGTCCATAAAATTTCATGCAGCTAGCAAATCCTCTGTATTACAATCAACCCCTGGATTCTTCCAAGTTCCACTGCTCTCCCATCTCCATAAAAATCTGTCCCGGAATAAATAGAAGTTGTACTCACAGGACAGCTGGGGGTGCTTTTGGTGTTTAAGGGATTTTCTGGAGGACCCTTGAAGACAGCTCCCACAGTCAGACTCTGAAATGGCTCCAGACAAATCCAGCAACTCCTAACCTTAGAGGTGTGTTGGCCCACATGAATGTTCCCTGTGTGCCACGCATGCACACAGCAGCCCTGAGAACACACAGCCTTGAGGAGAGAACACGGAGAAGCTACAGCTTTCACTCATGCCGTAACATGCACGCGCATGCACATACACACAGACAGATAGACAGACAGACACACACACACACACACACACAGTGGCCTGTATGACTGTCAAAGACAAAAAGCAGTGACAATGTCAGGTTACCTGGTGGAAATGGCACAAAGTCACACCCCTAAAGAACCAAAGACTTACTACCAGAAACTCAACTTCTTGAGATGCCTTCTCCCTGCAATACAGCCCACACGCCCTTTACACAAAAGGTGGGCCAGGCCCACTACACCAGAAGAAACAGTGAGTGTTAGGCTTCCAGGCCAGGAAAGGAACTGCTCTTGAAGCTATTGTCTCTGAGCCTTGGCACAGAGCTTGGCATGCAGTACAGGCCTGTCAAGGGACTTAGTGAGGAGATGAATGATGTGAACTTTTCCCAAGGTGCCTTTCCTTCCTTACTCCCCATTACCTCACATGGAACAGAAATAATTCTAGAAGCTGAGATGATGATAAGTCAGAGAAAGACCCTGGGGACAGACTATACTTTCATTTGGCACCCCTTATAATGTCACTTATACTTTCCCTAATTTCTTCATTTTCCTCCTGCGGAGATTCTCAGGTCTCTGCCCAAGATCACACAGAGCGCAGGATGGACCCATCGTCCTTGAATTCCTACCATACATCCACCCAGGTGTACAACAGGTCCACTTAGTAGTCAGACACATGAATCATTTCTACTGGAAATTAAGAGGAAAGGCAAAAAGATCCACACCAGATGGCTGTACCAAAGCACCACACAGACAGTTGAAATATGAACATCGAGCTTTTAGTCCATTCTCTGGCATGTCCACTGGCCTCCACTTGAACCACCCCCACATCTCTGCCTTGGCTGCCAGAGAGCAATCCTTCCTTCCTAGTGCGCACTCATGCATTTATTCATCAAAGAGCATTGTTTAAGTTTCTACAATGTGCAGGCTTTGTGCACAGTCTTCTTGGCATACAAATCCGATATGATCCCCACCTGAGGAGTTTACTAAATGTGGTAAGTCAAAGAATGAATAGATAAATGCAAAATAAGTATATAATTACAAATTGTGATGAGAGTTGTGAGTGAATTTAGGAATGTATCTGTGGGGTGTGTGTGTGTTTGTGTGTGTGTGTGTGTGTGTGTGAGAGAGAGAGAGACAGACAGACAGACAGACAGAGACAGAGAGACAGACAGAAAGAGACAGAGACAGAGACAGAGAGAGCTCCATAAAGCTGAGCCAGGGAAGTCTTCTTTGTGCAGGGTGAGAATCTGTCAGCCACCTGTGCTAGTCACAATAGGTACTAACAGCCAACCACCAAATCTCACTGGTTTAATATAATAAAACTTTACATTTGCTCACATTCATTGGCTGTGAGCCTGGCCAGCTCTTCAGGACAGCTGCTTTCCAGATGTGGCTCAGCTTTCCAGGAGGCTTTGATCTTACAGCACCTCTGTGTTAACTTGTCTTCCAACAGCACTGGAGCAGGGAACAGAGCACAGAAAAATGTGCTCAGCACTTAGATTTCTCAGCTGGGAGGTGATGCGCATTTCTCTCGCTGACATCTCACTGGCCAACATGAACCCCACGCTATGCCTAATTCTGAGAGCATGTGAGGCTGGGATGGGAGAGAACCAGAGACCTCGATGAGCACAATAATGTCTACCACATGGACCAAGAGTGGAGGGTAGGACACTCTGCGGAAAAGAGCTCAGGGATGGTGTGGCAGCTGGAGTACAGCGAACAAGGTAAAGGGTGAGTGTGACTGAAGAGTGACTGGGCCAGATCTCCCTCAGGCAGGATTATGGATTCTATTCCAAGTACAACTGGTAACTTCAAAGCCAAGGGGACAAGATGAATGGTTTATAGCTGTAAAAGGTATTTGGGGTTATCATAGGATAAGGTGGGTGAGGAATCCATTGAAATCATGGCTGACAGGGATCCTGGCTCGGATCTAGGTGAGTGGAAAGGGAGAGAGATGGAAGCACAAGAGACATGTGGGCAGTACAGCTGACAGGGTGATGGATTGGGATGGAAGGAGCAGAGGTGAGGAGAACAGGAGATTTTCTGGGTTGAGCAACTTATTGAATGGACTTATCTCTATGTACAGAGATAGGCAGGCTGGGGGAGGAATGGAGTGTGTGTGTGTGTGTGTGTGTGTGTGTGTGTGTGTGTACACTGATATAATGCAGTTAAGGACACCCAGTGGGGATATGGTCAATAGCTGGGGACAGGGTTTGAATCCCAGGATCAACCCAGATGAGGCAAAAGCCTTACTACAGAGAAGGAGATCCTCATATGACAACCCAAGATTATCCTTTCTCGCCCAGAGACCTTTCTCCAGGTATGCATGTCACTTCCTGTTCAAAACATAGCAATATGAAATTAGAGGCACAGTAGGACTGACAGATCATGAGGTGATTGCATTGGAAAGGATGTTTGTGCTCACAGTCCCTACAAATCGAGGCATAGTACGTCATGAGGAGAAGGTGCACAGAGCAGCCCCAGGTCTTCCAGGAGCAGAGGGCAAAGAGGAATTGTGCAAGAGTCCTTACTGTGCTTTCCATGGTGAGGTGAAATGAAAGCTCACGATTGGCTCTTTTGAACAATTTTGTTGAGGCCTTGGGCTTGGGGACTGTCCTTGGTCTCATCTGCCTCTGAGATCACTTGGGTGGGTCAACAATGGCTCTGAGAGTGAGAGCCCCCAGAGAAGATGCTGAGGCTTGGCCAGCATTGATTGAGCTGGTTGGTCTGTATTATGAAAGTAGCCGCTGGGGAAGTTTTTTGTATCTCTGGGGCTTGGCTACCCTAACATGGGGGGTTCTGGGGTTTGTAAGACCCTCCTTGCCACAGCATCAGAATCCAGAGAATAAAAGCCTTGGTTAATGGACTGTCTATTAATGGGTAATAGATTTTTACACTTTGTACCTCAAAGTAGCCTAAAATCTAACAAAGATTAGAAAGGAAATGTTTAATGATACTTTGAAAAGCATTTGCTTTTGAGAGCTATCCCAAAACATCACCCAACCCATTTGTTCGTCATGTGGTTTAAGAGTTACATACAACAACTGAATGTACAGATCCGCTTCCATCCTCCAGCACATCTTTCTTGACCTCACAACTGCATCAGTGAAGTTAGCTCAAGCCAAACACATGAGTATGGTGGAAAACCTTGCCTTTCTATTTAATTCCAATTTGCTCTTCTGAGAATTGTTCTTTTCAGGAGAGAGATGAGTTGCCTGGGAGATGTGATCAGGCGAGAGTTGTCTGTGAAGTAACATGGACATTATTTTTAAAAAAACTCTCATACGATGGAATAGTCAGAGAAGGAAAGTACTGGGTAGATGAAAATGCTGGTGAGGCAGGCCCCTGGCGGCCCAGCCTACTGAGCGTTCTCGATCCCGAGAGGACAGTGTGGCTCGCCCAGCTCTTTGTGCTGAGCCATGTCTGTGTCATCACACAGACGTCTAGGTAAGGCCAAGTGCCCACGGTGCGACTGTCCTGTGGGAGGCTGGGAATAGCTTGCCTGTTGCTTCCCACCGTATTTGCTGTTTACTAAAAGTGTTGAGACCTTGTGCCTGTGCCATACCCATCAGGGCCTATTATGTCATACTGTGGGATTTGGGACAGGGCCACAGGTACAATACACTGGCACTTTGTGTGGTGAGAATCCCTAGAAGATAGCTTCTCATCTCTAATCCAGGAGCCGTGTGCCTTCTGTCAGCATCCATGACCCTTGTTAGCTCAAATGAAGAGTAAAAATCTCAAGTTCCAGCATAAGAACACAGTTATTATATTCAAATAGATATAACATGTTGATATTATAATAGTATATATTACAAACCAGCCAGACAAAGTGGAACCTGGTTCCAAGGTGAGAAAGAGAATTGGTGATGTTCTGCAAAGGAAAAAAAAAACCTCCCATTTAATCTGGATCTTAGGGAGTTGGATATTCACATAAGATGACACTCATCCAGAAGAAAGAACCAAAATATGGTTAGAACATCCCACCGTTTAGCATTTCTTATAATTAACATTCCAAGCAAATTAACGATAGTTTTCTTAAAGAATATAAGGTCCCATGAGAAAAAGTGATCACTGGAAAGGGAAATTTTCAAATTAGCAATGTTGTGTGGGGTGATTTTCCTGAGAGGAAACTACTTTGCACTAGTGGCTGTCTTCCCAGTGAATTCATCATGGAGCCAGCTTGGACCATTCCCCACAGCCAGCCTCCAGCCCAGAGGACACCAGGTTCCTACTCGCAGGGGCAGTGCGGGAGGGGAGCTCAGGCCTGTGAGTTCTGCCCTTCACCCCTCCTGCCTGAAGTCACTGTTTCTTAACAGTGACACTGTCCCTCGGCCAGCAGGGAATGTGTCAGCTCCCCACTTGTTATGGTGTCAAGAACATGTCTGACTTCACATTTCCTTACATCTTCTAAGCAGAGTTCCATTGCACCTGTGCTCAATTTTAGTCTCAACATCTGTCCACAGCCACATGTTTTTCGAGTCTCTGTGGGAATCTCCTGACTGAGAGAAGACAGCCCCTGGTGAAGGGATGACTCACCCATTCCCTGGCAAATCCCAGTCTCCAACCTGACAGTGAATGGGTCTTGATGGAGTTAAAAAATAGGTTGGCTATTTGTGCAGATGTGGTTATTTAAAATGTCTTTTTGTGCAGATGTGGTTATTTAAAGTGTCTTTTCTGGGGGGAAAATCTCCAAAAACAAAGGCCCTGCCAAGCTGCACAATATCCACTTATCACCTAAGGGTGGGGGAGGAGGGGATCAGGATTAGGAATCGAAGGGGAACATATTGCTGTTCTGTAAGGCTTGGTGAGACATGAAAGTTGCATGCAATGGGAAAGACCTGTTAAGACTGCAAGTGCTAATTTCCTCTGCTGGTAGGTTTCCACCCTCCACTGCTCAGCCTCCATGGCTTCTGTCATCTCTCTCCTCATCTTCCTGGCTGTCTGTCCCCATCCTGTGTGTCTTAACTCTTACTCAGGACCTACCCTGTCTGCTTCTTTCTGTTGCTTCCGTCCTTTTACCCTTTCTTTCTCTCTCTTAAAAATCTGGTTGAGTTATCTGTGCACAAATGTATACTAATAAGACATAATTTTAAAAGTAACAATATACTAGGAATGAACCTCAAAGTAGCTTTGACAGAGGGAAACAGCCACGGATCACAGCTTTACATTTGGCATCTTCATCTTGCAACATTCTTACAGAATATCAAGAGACCCATTTTCCATTTGAGAAATTGAGGGCCTAGATGTGAAGGGAACTGCCCAGGGCCACATGATAATGTGTCATAGGGGTGAGCCAGCTCTAATCCTCACATCCATCATGCCTTCAGGGTGACGCCTGCTAAGGGAGGCAGCTGAGATGTGGACTGCAGGAGGAACTTGGACTTTGGAGGCAGCACACTTGGCCTTGGGACTTGGCTCCCTCTCCTGCTGCCCCTGCGATTTTGCACCCTGGGATTAATAATAGTGAATCTCACAAGGTCATTGTAAAGATTACAGGAAGTAATAAGAGGTTAAGGCTCAATGCTTAGCACAAGGCAAATACTTGGTAGATTCCGTCATCCTTCAGTCCTCTCTCTGTCTCCACCTGGACCCATCCGTCAGTAGGTCTTGTCAGCTCTGCTGTCAACACATCCAGCTTCCACTACATCTCACCACCTCCTCTCAACCATGTTTATTATCAGCTCTCACTGGGTGACAAGCACTTCCAACTGGCTTCTGCTCTTATCCTCTTTCAGTTTATCTTCTGTACACTAGACCTGGGTCCTCTGATCTTGTCCTCCAGTGTTAAGAGCCCTCCACTGGTATCTGACCTATGCTCAGAGTAAATAGCAAAGGCCTGACAGAGGGCCTATTAGGCCGTACATGAGCACTTCACAGACTTTCAAATGCCCACGAGCCACTGAAAGTCTTTGGAAGGCGCAGCTCTGCCTCAGTGACCCTAAGGTGGAACACGTGACTCTGCTTTTCCATCAGACTCTTGGACGGTGCTAATGCTGCTGGTGCAAGATCCCTGCACAGAATACAGGACCTCAGGGAGTCAGCATAGCCCCTTCCTCTTGTCTTTTGTGATCTCCTTCTGCCTAAGTGCATTCACTTTCATTGGCCTCCTTTCTGTGCCTCAACACATCAAATAAGCTCTACCTCAAGGCCTTTGCATGACATATTTCTCTGTCTGGTACATTCCTCCTCCAGATACTTGATTGGCTCACTCCTTCACTTCCACTAAATAGTGACTTAGTTACTTGCTCAGCAAAGGGTTTCCTGACTTCTGTTCTTTTTTTTTTTTTAGGTTTTTTGAGACAGGGTTTCGCTTTGTGGTTCAGGCTGGCCCTCAGCTCAGCCTCAAACTCACATCACAGCAATCCTCCTGCCTCTGCCTCCCGAGTGCTGGGATTATAGGTGTGAGCCACCACGCCCAGCACTGTGGTATGTGGTACTGGTTGCTGCTGGGCATGAGTCTCCACACCCAGTATTGTATGTGGTTACCTGGGATTGAACCCGGGCCCTTGCGCTTGCAAGACAGGCGCTGGAACCACTGAGCTAACTCCCCGGCCCACCTGACTTCTGTTCTTAAAACTGTACCTCCTTTTTCCCTAACAATATTCTCCATCTCCAATCTCTATCTTACTGTATCTACAGGATATATAACTTTCAAATATCATATACATTACAACTTATTTTGTGTTTCGTCAATCTCTTCCATCTGGAATGCTAATTTTGAAAGGTCATAGAATCTTGCTGGCTCCAAGGCAGGGTGGCACGGCACAGGTGCCTGGCAGAGAAATCGCTGCTCACCTCATGGCAGCCAGGAAGCGAGAGCTCAAGGAAGGAGACAGGAGGGACACGCCCTTCTGGGTCACACTCACATTGACCTCATTTTTTCTACTAGACCCCGCTTCTTAACAGTAAGTCTCAGCTCTACTGCCCTTGTAATCTAATCACCTTCCAAACATACGAGGTTTGGGGGACCATTTTGGCCTAAACTAAAATGGTCCTCATTTACCTTATTCAGGGGGCCTTGGCACTATGCAGCTTCTGGCTCTTCCTTCAAATCAAAATGATTATGGCCAGAGAATATTTTCAGTTGAATCAGGACATCCAGGCAGCCATGAGGCACAATTAGAGACACTCGTGAAAGAGGACTTCAGAACTGCTTCAGGAAGGGCAAGACAATGTGTTCAAAGCAAAGGAGTTTTCTGAGGGTAATTAATAACAATGTGTCTTTTGCTATAGCACAGTAAGGCCCTGACTTATGAATGAGTTCTGTTCCAGGGGAAGTATTCATAAGTTAGATTCACTCATAAGCTAACAAAGTGAATCTCATATAGTCCACCTATGACAGTTTGCAACTCAAATGTTCACAAGTAGGCAACTTACTATACATTTTAAAAAACTTAAACATCCACGGTAATTTTGACTACACTATATATGAACACATATCATTACAACTTCTAATTCATCCCTCCATAACTGCAGTCTTCTGCACTGCAGTGGTAAGGATGGGTCCAAAACTATGATGGGTCACCAATGCATTTACATCCACCAAAGAACCAAAGATCTGGAGAAATTTTATCTTTCACAAAGATAGATTTGTCTGTCTATCTATCTGCTTATCTATCTACTGCTTCATGAATGCTTTTGTTTGAAAACAATTTGGTTTACAGTGTTTGGCAAAATTTTTGTATTTATTTGCAAACATTATATCGAGTAACAAACAAGACTGTCACTCTCTTTCCCATTTAAACACAAACATGGCCATCTTTTCCGAAATCATAGAATAAATTAAATTCTTGAAACAAGATATTACTGTATGTGTGTGGGTGACTGAAGCAGGAGAATGGCAAGTTGAGCCCAACCTGGGCAACTTAGTGATTTTAGTGAGATCCCACATTACGGCTTGTAGGTAGATGTCTCCCAAAGCCTTGTGAACTCATAAGTGGGGCTTTTTGGAGCTGGCTGGATTTAGGGTGTGTGATACTAGGACTAAGGGTGTGCAGCACTAAATTAACCCACTGATTGGAATTAGGGTAGCTATGGGTGTGGCTGAATGGGTTTACTGAAGATAGAAGCCCAACTCTAGGTGTAGGTGGCCCCAACCAAAGGGCTTGTAGCCTGGGTAGATGAAAAGGAAAGACCAGCTCCCTGCTGCTGCCTGCTGCCTTTGGTCACCTTGCCATGGACTATTTTTCCTCTGCAATATCCTGTGTCATGCTGCTTTGCCATGCAGCCTGCTGACTATGGACTGAAACCTCTACAAACTGAGCTAAAATGATCCTTTCCTCATTTTAACCTGTTGGTGTGGGTATTTTGTTTCAGCAACAAGAGAAGTAACTAAAACACCAGGTCTCACCATAAAAAAGTGAATAGGTTTTGGAGCATAGCTCAGTGTGAAGGCCCTGGCTTTAATCAGTAGTACCACAAAAACAAACATAAAAAACATAAATACAGATGCATAAAAAGATGTGTCTTCCCTTACTGAGCAAATTTAAGCATTTATATAGATATGCTCAAAGCTTATCCACGTAGTCAAGGTTGTGGTAATGCATTTTAAAGATCTAAACTTAAAAAATACATGAACAGTTTAGAAATCTGTGAAAGCCTTCATTCATATAATTTATACCTGTAGTATTGGAAACAATGCAAAAGTGAAATAAATACCACATTGAATTGCAAAATGATTATACTGACAACTTAAACCAGTGGAAAAATTTAAAGAAGAAGAAGAAAAAGGAAAAACTCAACCCCCAAAGAATCCCTCCAAAAACTTAAAAAAATAATAGATCCATGGATAGATTATCCATAGTACATGGAGCTGGGAGCCTAAGAAGTGTGGGCTTTCATGACCCTGAGCTGTACTGTGAAATCTGGTGTCACTTTTCTCTTCTAAGGCAGGCTTTCCCCAGAGAGTACAACCGTGTTCATTTTCTTTGTGCTAATCTTTCCCATTGGATACACTTGGGTTTACACCCTAATCCCATCTGGAAATACCCTCACAGGCACAAGCAAAACTGTGCTTCACAGTGGTGTTCAAGCCACCTCAGGTAATGCAGCTATTTTGTATACAACCAACATGCATTAAATCCCTCCCCCAGAATTCTGCTTTTTCTCTCTCTTCATAGTACCTTCTTTCAAAATGAGTAGTGCAGTTTTTGATTTCTGCTTTCAGGATTTCAACATTTGGAACTTTAATTTTAGGGGGATTATAGTTTGGGGGACTTTAGTCCTTTGTGATTTTAGACTTTGGAGATTTAGTCTTTAGGGATTTTAATCTTTCAGGATTCCAACATTTGGGATTGTTGAATTCAGGATCATGTCTTCCAGGACTATGACTGGCTCGGGCTGGACTCTTCAGGATGCCTTACTGGTCTGTCTCTGGCACATTCTGTCTAGGGAGTGGAGCTGTGAGTTCAACTCACTCGCCAGTGAATTCCAAGCATGCTGTGGCTTGGTGCTTGGCACACAGCCTAGGTTATAAACCGGGCGGGATGAAGTCATGAATAGCAGCTGTAAATGGTGCTACTCTGCAGGATGCCCCTATCCTTTTTTGGAGGAGTATCAAAAGGTGGCCAGCAGCCCCTACCTGGTGTCATTAGGACAGAGCTGAGATTCTGGCTGTAGGAATAGCTTTCAGTGAATGAATGGCAGCGTGCTGCCCTCATTGATGAAGTACTTGGTGCCTTCCAGAAAGGAACAGTCAGAGCACTTCCCCGTTGCTCCTGGGTGGTCTCCACACAGGCAATCCGTGCGTACTCCGGGCCCCTGGAAGCAGCTGTCAGAGTCAATAAGCTGGCGGTGGGTGTGCAAAGACCTGTCATTTCACGTATTACAAGGTCAACCTTTAGAAAACCAGCATTCTCTTAGATTCAGTAAACATCTGCAGGACAGGCAGAAGCTGGCTTTTAGAATAAAAGGGGTTGAGCCAGAAAGAGGTGGGAAGAGTGGGGTGCTGATCACATGCGTATCAGGCTGCCATCCTGAGACATCAAAGGTAGCCTCACAGGGCTCAGTGAGGTGGCATAACACAGAGGAGCATGACAGAGGGAGGGGAACCAGGACCTGGGTATTGAATAACCTTGGAAAGTCGTGGGACCCTCCTGGTAATAACTTCATTATCAAGGTAAGGGGACATCAGAGGCATCCCTACATCCTAAAATAGGATTGCCTGAAATCTCCACCTGCACAGAGTGGAGCTCTAGACTCCTTGTTGGAGCTTTCTCTTGGTTCCTCTTTGTGGACACTGACACATTTTCACTAGGAGCCAAACTGAACTCTAAACTTGGTATCTTTGATTTTTTTCCTTCTTTTGGGACCTATCCATTCTTGCAAAGATCTTCAGACCCTGGCATGCTTACCAGGAAAGGCAAATGACTCTGTGGTATCAGGTAGTGAGTGCAGGGTCCACAGTCAGACCCCAGGTGCTGCAGTGCAGCAGTGTTTATAAGCTTCATACCAACACCACCACCATCTGACCCACGGGCAGAACTGTACCTGTAACCCTGGAACTTCTGATGTGTGCCAAAGCTGCCTGGATCTCAACTCTACATCAGCAGGAAGGCTTTACTTGCTGCCCATTTGCATTATGCTGCGTGGGGTACCAGGAGCCCGGAGTGGGATATTGCATTGTATTTGATTCCTTGAGATGTTGGCCTGGGTGACCAATTTGTCGTCACTATCAAGGGTGATGGAGGAGCCCACCTCCCTCCGATCACACATACAGAACAATCTGGGGTCTTCTTCCAGAGTGGATTTTCTTTTAAGAACTTCTTCAGTATCTTGGTAATTATGGTAATGACTATGATCTTGTTCATTGATATGTTGAATAAATTCTGGGGTGGAAACAGCAGAAAGTCAAGCAGGGCTCTCCATGGCTTGGGATCATGCGCATTCCTGGTGTAGGTGTCGGGAAACCTGGGGAAAGTTCTAGAACAGACTAATTGTGTGGCAAATCACTAACTTTGCTGAGCCTCAGTTTCCAATATAATGGCCATGAGGACACATTCCCTGCTGCTTTTACAAGTTGCAGGAGGCTAAAATGAATCAATAGAGTTGAAAGAACAAACTTGATTTTACACAAATCTCATTACAAGAAGCTGCAAACCACAAAGCGTGCAGAAGGAGCCCATCTTGAACTTTTCAGTTCTGGGATTCCCCCCACCCACCCCCCACCCCGCCCATGTCTTTCTGGAATGGAGCTGCTTTGAAGACGATGAGCTCAGGTATTGGATTCCAAAACTATTTATCTGAGAAAGAAACTGAAAACATTCCACTTTCTTGTTAGTGCTTGGTCAGATTCTCATCTAAGAGGTAACTGAGTTGAAGGGTGTTTAAATGTTGAAATAGTTGTGTTTCTGGTGCTGTTTTGTGGCTTTTTATCCTTCTTTTCTCGGCCAGCCTGTGTGTGTGTCCACTGGGTGCACAGTCCCCCAGCAGAGAGCTCCCAGTTAATCACCAACCGATCTGTGCAGGGTGGCAGGGTAATTGGCAGGAGAGCTCTGTCTCTAAGGAGTTGTGGTCATTACTGATGTTCTCCTGGGGAGGATCTGTTTCAGAGCTTGTGCATGTGTCTATTGACAGGCCTGGGCTCTTCACAGGGTCTCAGGCACTCTCATGTTGGCTGGAGATGCCCCACCGTGCTGGCCACTCGCACCTTCAGCTGCCATCAGAGCGAGCAGCAAGACAAGAGCAAGTGGGCAAGATAGACTCTGACCTTGGAACCAGCCTGACCTGTGCTAGTGAAGCTGTGTGAGCCCCAGAACCCCATTCGGCAGGGGCCCCGGGGACCTTTTCAGCACATCATCTCACACAGCATTCAACGCTGGTGTCTCAGCACTGCACATAAATCAGGCTGCCTGCCGAGTGGTAACCAACAGTGAGAGAGGTGCTCCAAGGCTGGGGACCCAGGTCCTCTGACCTTTAAGAGGCAGAATATGGGAAGGAACCAAGGAGGAAAGGGAAGTGGCGATGAGGCTCATGGATGGTACAAGCTGAGATTGATGACACAGGAGTGCCATGAAACGAAAATGGAGAGGAAAGGACCGGGAGGTGAAACGCACCCTTACACCATCCAGCTTTTGCTCCTAAAGGGCATGGTGACTAAAAAAAGGATCCTGCTCCAGACCTCAGAGCCCAGGAAGTCCTTCGCCCCTCTTCACCAAACCTCTAAGGTGGTCATTGAGTCTTGCTGGCCTTCCTCGCTGCAGGCTGGCAGGGGAGTCCAGAATGTGCGAGCAAAGGTGGCAGTGCGGCCAGAAAGCATCTGCACAGGAAGGAGGTCCACAGCTCTGCAGATTCCTTCTCTGGACTCTAGGGCACGTGTGGTTTGGGGCTCCACAGGCAGAGGCCCTGAGTCAGCCCCAGTGCTGCAGGAGCACACGGTCTGATGGTCCCCAACCTGCGCTGAATTCCCAGCCAGGTAGCCAAATGAGAAAAGGTGCAATTAAGAAAATGGAAGCAAAGAAGGAGGGATAACAACACCCAGCCAGTGCAGGGTCTGTTTCCTGTCCAGCAGTCCATTCTCCTGGCTTAGAATAGCTGGTGATCATCTTTTCATTAGGCCAGTAAATACCCATGGACGCCTTCAGTGCCCCAGTCCAGTGTCGGTGCCAGTACCATGGTTTTTCAATCTATTTGTGTTGCTATAACAAAATGCCTGAAACTGGTACTTTATAGTTTTTTCCCTTTAAAAATTAAAAAAAAAATAGTACATGCATGCAGTACATAATGATTTTTCTCCTTTTGTGGAGTTGGTATACGTACATAATGCATCTTAATTTGGTTTTTCATCTCTTCCCCTCCCCCTCCATTACTTGATCCTTTTTTCATTTGAGAAAGATCTATTTCCCTACTTATTATTATTTGTTCTTTACTTTGCTCTTTATTTATAATTTGAGTTTCTTATATAAGAGAAACCATGTGATATATAAGCTCATGTGTGTGATTTACTTCACTTAACACTACAATATCAAGATGCATTCATTTTCCTACAAATGAATCAAGTTAATCCTTATTTATGGTAGAGTAATACTCTATTATGTATAATTACCACATTTTCTTTGTCTGTTATCTGTTGATAGACATATAGGCTACCTCCAAGATTTAACTATTATGAATTGTGCTGCTATAAATGTAGATATAAGTGATATGATGTATTTAACTCATTGCAGAAGATATTCAGAAGCAGGATAGCTACACTAAATGGAATTTCTAGTTTTACTTGTTTTTGAGATAGGGTCTCGCTTTGTAGTTGAGGCTGACTCCGAACTCACTATGTGGTCCAGGCTAGCCTTGAACTCACAGCAATCCTCCTGCCTCTGCCTCCTGAGTGCTGGGATTACAGGTGTGAGCCACCACGCTGGCTCTCTAGTTTTAGTCTTTTTGAAGAATCTCCCCACTGACCATCATAGTGATCAAACCGGTCTACATTCCCACAAACAATATAGAAGTTTTCCTTTCGCCCCTGAAACCTCACCAGCAGTTAGAAGCTTATTCAACTTATAGTTTTGAAGGCTGAAAATCCAGGTCCAGCAACCACATCTGAGGATGTACTCATGATGTGTCATAATGTAGCAGATGGCATCACATGGTGAAAAGCTGTGCAACAGCAAGAGGTCACGTGGTGAGAGAGAAGCAAAAGAACAAGCCAAGAAAGCCGCAGTCATTATAGCAACTCACTGTTGTGATAATCAGTGCAGCCCCTGAGACCTCATCTACTCCTACAAGACATTAATGTCTACTGCAAACTGTGGCCCACGGCGTAAACTACCATCCAGTTGGTCCCACCTGTAACGGTGTCACCCTCTTTTAACCTGCTGCATGGAGGACCAAGCTTCTAGCACACTAAATCCTAATGGAAAACTGTCCAAATCATATCACATGGGAAGCAAAGGCCAACACAGGCCTCCTGCTCAAGTGGCTTAGTGTCTAGAAGAGAAAGCAGATGTGAATCACACAACTACAAAAATTACTTAAAAATGAGAGCCATGGTCACTCCCCAAAACTCTCTTTGACCAAACTTTAGTCAAGTTCCCCTGAATTTTTTCTCCACAAGTCTTTAAACATAGGTCTGGTACTGTCTTGACACCTGCTCAATCAGTTTGATAAGAATTTCCCCACTGTTGGCCAGGCGTGGTGGTGCATGATAATAATCAATGTAATTGGGAGACTGGGGTGGGAGGATTGTTACAAATGCAAGGCCAGCCTGAGCTACATAGCGAGTTCAAGGCCAGCCTGAACTACGGAGCAAGACCCTGTCTCAAAAAACAAAACAAAACAAAACAAAAGAGTGAGAATCCCCTACTCATCCCCTTCTCTTCCTGTCTGATCACCTCCGCAACTGGTCCATTTCCTTGTTCTCCATTCTCAGTCTCCGATCACCCTGGCCTGTCTTCAGCAAGAATCATGTGAAGTCATTTTGGCAAGAATCTTCTCGCTTTTTATGTCTTTTGGTAATGTTAATCCTTCAGCTCCTTCGCTCTGGTCATGGACTGGGTATCTCCAACAAAGGACTCCTTTTCCCTCTCCACTGGTGATAATCTTGACACTGACAGCAGTAATCCTGAACAGAGTTTTTCTCACCATTTTCACAGGAGTCAGACTAAATTTTTAACATCATAGCTGTGAAGGTGAATTACCTGGTTCTGTGGAAGCAAATGTACGCAGTGAGTATGGAAATTTGACCTACTTAGGATGCCAAAAACTACTGATGATGTAGTTTGGATGTGTTTTTTTTCCTCTGCCAAAACTCACTTTGAAATTTGGTTGTCAAATTTGGTAATGTTGTTTTTGTGCATGGGGGAAGCTTTAAGAAATATTAATGTCAGGATGAGGGAGTTAGCTCAGTGGTTCCGGCGCCTGTCTTGCAAGCGCAAGGACCCAGGTTTGATCCCCAGTCACCACATACCATACTGGGTGTGGAGACTCACACCCAGCAGCAATCAGTACTACATACCACAGTGGCAGGCGTGGTGGCTCACACCTGTAATCCCAGCACTTGGGAGGCAGAGGCAGGAGGATTGCTGTGATGTGAGTTGGAAGCTGAGCTCAGGGCCAGCCTGAACCATGAAGCGAGACCTTGTCTCAAAAAAAAAAAAAAAAAAGAAAGGAAGAAATATTAGTGTCTTCCTCATGAGATGGCATCAGTTCTCATGAGAGCTTTGCTAGAATGAATTTGGCCCACTTTGTAACTTCCTGTCTTCCATATATGTAGTGCAAGTCAGCTTTGCATTACTATAACAAAATACCTAGGATAATGAATTTATAAAGAAAAAAGGCTTATTTTGGCTTGAGTTGAGACACAACATTTCAAGGTATGACAGAAGTTAGAAATTAGCCCAAACTTAAAATAAACCAAAACAATAAGCTACAGGGCTTTGCGTGCCATACTGGTACATTGTCCCAGAGGCCCATGCAAGGAAGACCTATTTCAGGAGAAGATGTGTGATGTGGTTGACTATTAACTATTGATTAAGGATCAAACCATGTGGAGTTCAATGTTCGCTTATACAAGATGGCTAAGTTGCAAATGACTTTTGTCTCTTAGAGATGCAAACATTTCTTTCCAGTTGAAAAGATGATCTAAAGGAGGGCAGTTTTATTGCCCTATCTAGTTGTCTTGGTCACTTTCCTCATTGCTAGGACAAAATACTTGACACCTACAACTCAAAGGAGAAGAGGTTTATCTCAGCTAGTGTTTTTGGTCCATGGGCAACCAGCTCCAGGACAGAAATGACATGGTGGAAAGGCCTGGCTGGAGGACACGTGCTCCTCCCTTTGCAGTCAGGAAGTTGAGAGACAAGGGAGGAGCCGGGGAAGGAGAGAAGTCCTTCCAGGCCTCACCGCCAGCCAGGCCTCATCTCATGGTCCAATCTCCATCCACACACATAAGAATTTGAGAGGATATTTTAGATCTAAAGCACAACCCTGATGCAGCAGACTTATTTCAACATTCCCTCCCTGAGAGATCATACAAAAAGCCTGTGTCACCAAAGCCCTGTGACTCAGCTTTCTCATCCTGCGGGCTCCCTCTCCTCCTGAGTCAGGGGAATGTCTCTATGCATTTCTATGAGTGGTGTTACAGTTTTTATATAAATAATACTCCCAGGTTGGGTTTTGGGGGTGACTGGATCACGGGTGTGTTTCTAGATCACGAGTGTGATTGGATTAGTTCAGTTCTGGGTGTGGCTGAATGAATCTACTAAAGACACAAGACCCATTCTGGGTGTCAGTGATGCCACCCAATAGGCTTCTATCCTGATTGGAATAAAAAAGGAAAGGGAGGCTCTCTTCTTCCTGCTCTTGCCTGCCTTGCCATGAACTGCTTTGTCATGTCCCCATCCATGATGCTCTGCCTTGCATCCAGCCTACTCTGCACGTGGAAACCTCTACAAACAGCGAGCTAAAATAAACTTTTCTTCCTTTAGCTTTGAGTGTTTGGTACTTTGTCACAACAATGAGGAAGTAACTAAGACAAGTGGGAATTTCATTCATGAGTCTCCAGCTTGAGTGGCCTGACATAAAGAGAAATAGCCAGTGCTAGACAGAGTCCACTGAATTAATCTCATCCTCTCCTGAGATTCTAACTGCAAATGAGAGTGGCAGAGGAGAGCCAGCAAGGGGCTGAGGATGAGTCATTTAATTTGGAACCCTGGAGTGGAGGCTATGGGGACAGCAATTTGACAGTAATGCTGGTGTCCTGAGTAATTTCTTGGTGCATTAGCCATGTCTTTTATCTTCTGTATTCCGATGCTTTGACATCAGACTGGCCATTCCCAGCCCCACTGCTACGTGTTTTCAGCCAATCAGAGACCTGCCCCACTCACCTTCTGTATTAGGCTTTGGTACTCAGGACCACTGCCACCTGCTATGATCACTCTTGGACCAAGGAAGAAACTAGGAGCAGCATTGTCTTGGTGATCTTTCTGTCACTGCTGAGATGAAATACCTGACACCTAGAATTAAAGGAGAAAAGGTTAATTTAGCTTACAGTTAGAAGAAATTTCAGTCCATAATTGGCTGGTTCCAAAGCAGAGTGGCTTGGCAGACAGGGCTTGTAGAGCAGAAGCAGTTCATGGTGGCCAAAAGATAACAAAAGCAATGAAGGACCTTAACAGTGTTGTCCTGCCCTTTTTATCTCACTTGGTCTACAGAAGGCAGGTAATGCTCACACCCTTCACCCTGGCGCTTTCACCCGATGCTGCACCATGGATTACACACTGTAGATTCAGCCACCTCCCAAACAGCTGCACCTCATTCATGTGAGGCTTTGGGTGGACATCTAGATACAATCTATAACAAGCTCTGTACCCTAGACCCACAGAAAATACCCAAATGGCCAACCTGAAGCAGCTTAGCCTACATCACACACTCCTTTCCACATAAGCCACAGTAAAGGTTCAGGCTATAATTTCCTTCCTTCTCTTATCTAGTATACTGTACCATATGGCTCCATCGTAGCAGTTCCTCTGTGTTGGGGACTCTAAGAAATGATCATGTTAATGGAAGTCCTTTCAAAGGACTCAGTTCCCATACTCTATAGACATTCTGTAGCTGTCTCTGCTCTGCATAGAGGCAGGGCATTGTGTTCTTCCCATCTTACCTTCTGTATCTTGAATCAACAATCTTTACTGAAAGAAAACCAAGCACTTTTTCTTTGCCCTATGATCTAAAAAGGGCAAACGAGAAAGTACCAGATTTGGCCAGAGTCTATTCTACTTTTTCTTCCATTGTGCTTTTCGGGCCCTTCAGTATCAACCATATGGGCTACCTTTGTGGACAATGACCTGTATGCTTCTCACTATTGGATAAACCTTCTCTTACTACACGTGGCTATCTCTCCTGTGATGGCTTCATGACTTCACCATCATGGGAACAGTGTCCTCAGAACACCTGCAACATCGACCTCCTGGACAAGTACAGAGCAGCCTATCCCACCATACATTTTATGGCTGTGCCTTCTCAAACACAGCATCTACCTCTCCCCAGAGTTTTATGTTCTCTTAGTTCCAACGCCAAACATTCATTCACTATTTTGTGTGATGACATGGTGTGTTTGATACCAGATGTATCCTCACTATCTTCTTGTACATCAAGTTTTGGCATAAAATTCCCAGACACAGTATGTCTGCTCTTCTCTGGTTTAGGTTGAAAACATGTGGGATGTGAGGTCAGTCTGCCCTTTAATTTCCCGAATTAAAATCCCAATGTTTCACGGTATTCCAGAAAATTTCAATTTCTTTAGTTCATTGTCAGGCCTGAAAGTGAAAGAATGAAATTAAGGAAGACCCCCGAAGAGAAAATGGGCTAACCTTTTGGCACCAGGGTCCAGTTTTATGGAAGACAGTTTTTCTTATAGTGGAGATGGATTCAAAGGAGTGTATGACCCAGAACTCCACATGCACAGCTCACAGTAGGGCGATAGGTTCACACTCCTATGAGAATCTATTGCCTGTTGATCTGAGCAAAGCTGGTGCTCAGGCTGTGAGGTGGGGAGAGGCTGAAAATATGGATGAACCTTCACACACACGCCCACCGCTTACCCACCCCAGTGTGGCCCAGGTCCTACCAGACCATGAACCTGTAGCAGACCGTGGCCCATAGGTTGGAGACTACGGATGGAGGGAACTGTGGCTTGTGCAGAGGCTGGAGCTGTGGCTGGAGCAGGATGCTTGGTAATCAGATGTGTGCACCACAGTGTGGTCCTGGGCTGACCTGTTTGTAATAAAAACGTTTGGCTCATTTTCACAGGAACCAAGTCATGTTGTAAATGTTTAAGCATTGCAAGCCACATTCCTTTGAGTCCCTTGAGACTTTCTCTACAAAAATACAAAAGCGAGTGGAACCCAAATGTTTCCGGGATCATCTCCAATCTGAGATATCACATTTGTGTTTGAACTATGCAAATAATTCAGATACTAAAATTCAATCCTTGAGCATACCTTTTAAACTACAAACTAATTATTTGTGTCCAAATCAATGGGCTGTATCTCTTTAAATTTCTTTTCATTCCTGGTGCATGCTGTAATCAGCAGATGGCCCTACCTCCCCCTACCACCCCCCCTTACAACAGACCCTTCTAATAGCTAATATCCTGCAGTGACCAAAGCCATTAGAAGGATTAGGCCATTACTATCCTGCCCAGCAAACATATAATGCTCACGGGGACTGCCTTTTTCCCCTTTGGTTGTTGTTTTTATGGATGAATCAGGACCCAATGGTGGGTTGAAAGATCAAAATGAGGAGGGCAGAGGGTTATGGCCGTTTTTTTCAGGGACACCTCCCAACAGCCTTTGGATTTGTGATTCCTTTGTTAAAACGGTGGCAGATGTCAGCTTTGTGGATAGAACAAGCTTTGAAAAGACACAGACAGTGCATAGACCTCGGTCCCTCGTTACCAAAATATCTAATACTCATCCTTTCCAGAGTATAGCAAATCTGTACTCGGCCCTATTTGTGCTGCAAAAGACTAACCAACAAGGAGCGCCCAGCCCAGGGCACGTTTCAAGATTCAGGAACGCTCTGAAACACTGCCACCCAGTGGCGCTCTGAGTCATGACAGTACGCGGCCACCAAAGCGAGGCACAGGTTGAGCAAGCTAAAGAGGGCGGGGGCAGGAGGGGGCCTTGAATTGTGATGCCCCTTGCAGAAAAGCACGCTCCGGGCCACGAAGAGAACAGTTTCTAGTTTGGAGGTGGCCAAATAGGGAAGGTAACCGAAACGTGGAAAGAAACAGCTGCGATACGAAAAAGGGAATAAAGAATGTAACGAGACAGCACATTAGAGTGGTCTTCTAAACAGAAGGAGCCTACACGCGCTTTCGCTAAGCTTGAGCTGGAGTTGACAGGAAGATGAGTCAATGGAACTTCTTTTGGAGTCATCTCAGCTGGAATGACTCAGGCCCACATGTCCCGGTTGTTAAGCATCCTTGGTCTCTACTGACTGGGAAAGTCACCGCAGGGAGGTTTCTTCCCCTGTGAGGAGGAGCTAGACCTCTACATCTTCCAGTGCCAACATGTACGCATGTGTTATATGAAATACAGACAGTGTAAGTCGTGGGAAATCCTAAGTCATGTATGTAACTTCCAGTTGCCGCGTGGAAGAATCTAAAAACTGTATCATGCTCACCTCTGGGCGCCCTGGGTCTTGCTGGGAGATGCACAGAAGCCCTCATTTCGAGGCCTTAGTGATGTGCCTCGTTTCAAACTTCTCAGCTCCTGCAGGTGAGTGCCAGCTCCTGGCCATCCATAGGCTTCTGGCTCCTTAGTGCTTTTGGGGAGATGCTTGGGAGGAACTTGGCATAGAAAGGGGCCTACCCATTACAACCGAGGCTCAGCCGGAAGTTCATGGGTTCACAATTCAATAGATCGCTCTTTTCAAAAATATTTTCATTTTAAAAGGAAAATTTCTCTTCCAGAGCAAAGTAATTACAAAGAAGTTAGATTGTGTTGGTTGAAATGTAGGAATCTAGGCAGGTGGTCAGGAAAATGTGTTTTGGGGTTCCTTCACTCACACGTGACCGTTCTCACCTGACTTTAGTAGCGTGTACTTCTTGGGGAAAAGCATATGTGATCGCTATGTTAAAGACTGTAGAATCACTTTCACATCTGAGGCCTGAAAGAAGATTTGGGCTCAGGCTCCATTTGAAGACATCCAGGTTGTATTTCCCTCAGCATTTAGGGTTTGATGGTTTCTGCTTATCTAAAGTGCTCACATTGCAAATGCGAGCAGCAGGGCTGGGGATTTAAATTCTGTCTTGATGGGAATTTGAACTGAAATACTCTGCCCAGTGCCACTTTATAAGCTGGGAATCATCAAGCTCGCTACAAATACCTTGAGGGGTCCTTGCAGTTGCTCAACATAAATCAGTAAAATGACAGGCAATTGACTTTGAAGACAGCTCTCACACGGCTGAGTGGCTGGAGCTGCTGGAAGCAGATGAGGGCATTTTCCTGTAAACATGATTGTGATTAGCACCAGAGTAAACAGCGGATTGGACTGTATCTGTCAGGCTCCAGCCTGCTCCCGAGTTTTCATTAGGTACAAATCAACATGGGCCTTGGTGTAGCAGAGCTGGAAATTGTAAGAAGTAAGTTTGTATTTCAACACCTGGTGAATACCTCAGATCTCCCCCCAAGGTAAGCAGGAAGGGAACTTCATTTTGCTGTTTACGTGGGACCTAAAATAGGACTATGAGATCAGACCCCTCAATGGAAAAGCAAGTAAGTTTGTAGTCTTTGCTCTGATGTCGTTGGATGACATTTGGTATAATTTTGGCAAAATAGAAAGGTGCATACTTGAAACATTGACCTCCTCAGGGTCAGGGAAGATCATTCACCCATATGCCTAGAGAGGCCAGCAGGATAACATCAGCAGCTGTGCTGGCCAGCACGTCTGAGGCCACGTGGAACATGAGGCCTGCCCAAGGAGGCACACTGCCCTTACTCCAGCAAGTATTGTGCCAACTCGGGCAGAGAGCCCTGGGTTGTCAGATTGGCTTTTTTTTTTTTTCCCAAATAAGCCAGAAGTTAGAATTTTCATGGGAAGCCCTAGGTGTGCCAAATCAAATATGTCTACCAAGTCAAAGCATCCAAGGAAGTCCTTCACAAAGAAGTGCTATATCTACCACCTCTTCAGCTCTAAAAGGTTTTTAAAAACTTTTTCTACCATATCTTTTTTTTTTTTTAAGGTTTTTTGAGACAGGGTCTCACTTTGTGGTTCAGGCTGGCCCTGAGCTCAGCCTCAAACTCACATCACAGCAATCCTCCTGCCTCTGCCTCCTGAGTGCTGGGATTACAGACGTGAGCCACCACGCCCGGCACTGTGGTATGTGGTACTGGTTGCTGCTGGGGTGAGTCTCCACACCCAGTATGGTATGTGGTTACTGGGGATCGAACCCAGGTCCTTGTGCTTGCAAGACAGGCGCCAGAACCACTGAGCTATATCCCCAGCCCTCTACCGTATTTTTTGTGCTGCAATTTAAGCTGTTTATTCCCAATCAATGGAAATGAACCAGTGGAAATTAGAGACTTGCATCATCATTGGAATAATCATAACTCACATGGAAATTTTAAACTCAACTGACAGTGAGCACACGGAAGCTCTGAGCAATGTCCTGGAGCCCAAAGGTAGCTTACGCTTCAGAAGATCAGAAGAGTCTTAGCTCTGATGGGACTGAGCAGCTCTCACCTGCTTTAAACTTCAGTGATTTCTTTTATAAAATGAGTTCTTGCCAGTGCACAGGGTGCCCACAAGGGAGGGCAGGTTCTGGCTGCATGTAGGGCGATATGCGCCTTTCCCCTGCAGTCAGTTCATCTAGGTGTGACTCTGAACGCACTACTTTCTCCTTGCGAGATTTTGGGTCACTTTCTTAACATTTCTTGATTTCGGTGAGCCCCTTTTCGTAGAGGGTCTGGAAATGGTACCTCTTCCATAACATTGTGCACTGAGTCAATGCCTATCTCAGATCTGGCCTAAAGGGCATCCGGGAGGCTGGGTTCACTGTTGATAATAAAGGAGATCGGGGTGATCTCAGATTTCTCAGTGACTGGTGTTCATTCATTAAGAAGGTTACACTAAGAAAGAGAAGGCTGGGAGATCCTGATTGGCTGAATCTAGGACAGCTTGAAGTCACCGCAGAACTCAGAGAGGTCCAGTCAGAAATGGAGATGTGGCTTTACGTTCTTGGCTACAGCAGCCTCAGCTTGCAAGCAGGTGTGACCAGCATCCATTTACAAGGCTGTCCAGAAGGCTCAAGAGGATGGAGCCCCAAATTAGAGAGCCAACAGTAACAGAAGCCAGGGAAAAAAATCGAGACAGTGTATCCAAAGAGGTGGGAGTGAGATCTGCCAAAGGGAATTTCTGGAAAACAAAGGACAATTGCAGGATACTGCTCCATCTTTAAGAGGTTTATAGACTGAAGAAGGAGCTGGAACAGAAACATGTACAACAATCAAAGGACTCTGTAAAGACAGAATTTCCAATTAGCTCAAAGGAAAGCATTCCATCAGAGTGGGCATCTCCAAGTACTGGGACGATGCCCAGGGCTTTGGCAGCCTAGCATTGAGCAAGCAGAGGACCAGCACAGGGCAGAAGACAGCTCTGCTCAAAAGTGGTAAGCATTTCATTGAGAACTGTTGAAACATCTTGCTTTCTTGGAGCAGACATGTTTTTCCAAACAGGAACTTGTGTAGGGCCTCTTCTTTTGTAAAAACACCATTCCCTGTAGTATGGGTTCCATTCCTCAGTCCCTTCCATCACTTTGGAAGTTCATTTCCGCCCACCCCTCCCCTCTGGGTAATCTGTACTCTTGAATGTCCTAATCTGAGGCAGACACCAGCTTTCCTGGCTGGTTTGGATTCTCCAGTGAGCCAGGAGGGGCTCACCATCCAAGTCCAGGGCTCTGGGTTAGAGCTGCCACGTGCTACAAGCTATGACCAGCAAGTCATTACCCTTTAAGGAAGGGATATGGTGCTATTAGGTACAATTGGAGGTTGTACAGAAGCAGCCATTTGGAAACAGGGAATAATAACATCTGAGGTTTGTGAACATACAGGGCTCAGTGGCCCCCACTGCAGTGAGATGAGATGATGGGGGAGCCCTGAGGGACCGGGGCCCTGTGGGGCAGGACAGAGCCTCTGCTGGGTGTAACACCAGAGCACCTTGCCCTCGAGTTCGTTTGTTGACTGACTACTGACCCATTTGGGAACTGCAGAGGGAAACAAAGGCCCTTCTTCCCCCACCTGTTTAGTGCTCAGAGCATATAAGGTGGGGCGGCTCCAATACTGGGGAAATGCCCAGGGCTTTGGCAACCTAGCACTGAGTTCTGTTCATTCTGATGGGCCTAGGGAAAGGGCCCCGGAAGTAGAGGGCTGGTGGATGGCGGATCCTGGAAAGTAGACAGGGAGATTCTGGGATGAACAGGAAATCCTGGAGAATGTAGAGAGAATGGTATTTTTGAGAGGGACATCTTTGTGTCCTAGGAGGCAGCTGTGTATTTCGCAGAACAGGAAAGGGACCCCTGACAGAGCTGGAGGCTGCGCATGGTGGTGGAGGTGGGCCAGCCTGCACCCGTGGCTCCACAGTCTCGGTGGTGCTTGTCCTTTGCTCTGGGTGGTGCAGACAAGCCCTGCTGCTTCCAGGAGCAGCGAGAGGGGCACAAGAGGGGCCATCTGGCAGGAACCAGCAGAGGGCATGAGCGCTCTCCAGGCTGCTGGGTGACCGCAGCTGGGGACTCTGCAAAAGAGGCGCCTGAGTTCTCACTCCCCACATGACTCACTTTCCTCTGGGGAGCCCCGGGAGGGGACACACACAAAGAAGGCCAGAAGCCCGGTGACCCGGAACCTTAGGAGGGGTCTGAGCCTTCAGTTTCCCTTTGCTGTGCAGGACTTACAGCAGCTCCAAGTTCCAATGTGGAAAATATAGCAGCACACAATATGTTGTTTTGGCAGAAAGCTGTGAATTTTAGTATGGAATGTCTGTCACAGGGGCCCATCCAATTAACTTACTTGTCGAGAAATCAGAATAAATAGTTGAGAAGTGGCGACTGAGGCTTTTGCTCAGACTTTTATTTCTTATCAGTTGCCAGGGTGTACATTAAGGGGAGAGAAGGAAAGAATACACACCCCCAAGTGAGTCCTCCCCTAGCAGGAGAGAAAGGGGGTGGTTTCCGTGCCGTCTGCACTGGGGAACGCCAGTGAGCTCCTGTTTTAGAAAAGCGTGGTATGGAGAAAACGCTAACAAATTCCCTCCAATCTGAGATCCAGGGCTACTGTTAAGTCCGAGGCAAGGTCTGGGCCTGACCTGAGTCATTACTCTCCCTCCCTCGGTTCCCCGCTGTGGCTGGCGCAAGACTGCAGCACCGGTCTGACGCGGCTGGGGCCTGCCATAGCACTGTGCACAGGGAGGCCAGCAGGCACCCGGTCCCGTGGGTCCTCATTGCGGCCAGAGTCTTATATCTCTGTGGTCTCCATGCAACAGATCCCTGATGCCTGCAGTCCCTGGGCAAAGGAGCAACCAGACATGTGGCGAAAGGTTTCTCCAGGAGGCCGCCAGTCCTGCTGCTTGCCCTCTACAGGCTTTGGGGACCCCACTGGCTGGGAAGCTGCTCAGACATCCTGTCCTCTCCCTGGGTGCAGAACTCTACTTACTCTGTGCTTCTTCCAGAGGCTCTCTGACTTTAGACCTTGCTCTTTATGGTGGAGATGAAATTCAAGGCCATTTTCATACATGGCCTCTGCTACTGAGCTCTGAAAGAACCTAACTCCATTGAGTTTATACAGCAGGAGGGGCAGCCTAGGGAATAAATTTCAGCTGCCCACAGAAAACCGTGGCCCGTAGCAGCAACACACTTTTTCCCAGCCCAGTGCTTTGGAAAACCAGCTTCCCGCCATTCTCTGGGATCAGATATCTTCTTCCAAATGTTTACACCCCCGGGCTTTATGTCAGTATTTCTCCAGTAATGATGGAAGATCCAAGGCAATGCATCATTTGATACTTGTTCTCAGGAGCAAAATGCCCCAAATAACAAGGACCCGGAAACAAGAAAAGGCGCACTCTGCAGTGGGCTAACCTCACCCAGGGCTCGCTATCTGAGTCAGAGGTGCCCCCTTCAAGGGCTGCAGCCAAGCGTTGGGCTCTGTGCTGCTTCCATTTCAAAGGCTTTGCCAGCCAATCCCGAGAGTCCTTCTTGGAGCCTCTTGGAGTCTCCATAGTGACAGCCGAGTGGGCCTGAGGGAAACAGCCATTACTCTACTTCCCAGCAACTTCCTCTTCTGGATTTGCTTCTTTTTTCCATAGAGACCAGAGCTGAGGCTAGAGCTTTTTTTGTTTTTAAAACAAATCATAAAATGAAAACTTGCTAAGCTCTTTTTCTATGTTATTGAAAATCTATTTTACATAAACTTATATTCTAGGTTTTACTTACCTCTAAGAACATAAATGACAAAGCACGCATTTGCTTTCTGGTTTTCTTTGCAAAGGTCTGAAGAGAGCTGGTTTCCATTTCCTGTAGTGAAAAGTATCTGATGAGCCATCACAGCTGAGAGCAGAGACAGACACAGCTCTGGCCCCAGGTGGTGAGAGGCCAGTGTAGTCAGCCTGGCATTTGGAGCTGGACCAGGACCCTGTGCTAGTCAGTGGGCAGGACCAAGCTTTTAACACGCATAGCCTGCTTCCTTCTGTTACACATCAGTTGACAATGAAGATGCCCTGTGGGGCGCACCTTCCGAGAGACTCATTGTTGGTCACTGTTCGAGCAAGGTGAGGTTTCTTACACCAACCTTGTTGATCTGAGCTCTCCACTCCAGGTGGGCTCTAGACACAACAAACAGACACAGTGAACAGGGAGATTTATTGGGCTTCTGCTGTGGTAACAGGGCATACTGTTGACAGTGAACTTTCCCATATAAGCTGAAGGCAAATACTCTAAACACCGTACATGGAATAGTTCAGTAAATACATAAATCAGTAGCATGATCATTGATTTATCCTCATTATCAAGTATGCTCTGAGCATAATTATGTGTGCTCTACTTTTATACCATTGGGAGTGCAATAGGTGTGCAACATCAGCATACACATACGAGAGATGTGTTATACTATAATGTTGCAATGGTTATAGTATCTCTAGGCGACAGGAATTTTTTTGAGATAGGGGCTCACTGTGTTGCTCAGGCCAGTTTTGAACTCATGGTGATCATTCTTCTGCAATCTCCAGAATGCTGGGGTTACCAGTGCCTACCACGACATTCATCTTAAGGGAGAGAAATTGCATTATAATCCATTATTATCTTGAGGGAGAAGCATCATAGGCTTGGTCTGTCACTGACCAAAACACATGAGCATCATTCGGGCATGTTAGAGCATAAGCCTTACCTTCCCACTTGGCCTTAAGAATCTTAGCAGGAATCAAGGAGATGACAGTTGAAAGCATCTTTGCATCTAGAAGCTTTTTTATAACAACTGAAGCTTTTACAATCGGGCTTGTTGTGCCTTCTTAGGATATAGTTTCTTACCTTCATAAGACACATAAAACCATTTGAAAAGATGATAAAAATCTCCAACCACTCTCAGAAAACTGCACACTAGGTAACATTTCAAAGAGAAACTCTGGAGTCTGTGGGCCTTGAGGTGAGAATCCTGCCTTAGGAGAGCTTTCTCTCAAGAAAGTTCTTCGCCCCTGCTGTGACCTTCACTCCAGCCTGACTCAGCTGTTCCCAGACACCCCCACGTATGGCTCAGCGCCACAGTCAGTGTGGTCCAGCCCAATCCCAGGCTCCCAAGACAGGTATGTTACTTTCAGGTCCTGAATTTCACATGCATTACAGACATGCCAGTGAAAAAGCTGATTTTCTGCCCACAGCTGCTCTTTTTAAGATGTTCTGCTTGAAAGAGCAGAGAAGTGAGGCCACTTTCCAAATCCCAAAGCTCAGGACTGCTGCAGCTCAGTTTGGAGAGTCTCAAACTCAGTGTTTCTGGGATGATATGTCCAGGAGATTTAATATAACCTAAATTAAAAAAAAAAAAAACCTCACACATACAATTAAATTTTCTGCTCCTTTCTCTTTGCCGTTCTTTGTACCTAGGACCATGCAGGGTTTTACATTTGGTAGTCAATTGCTCTACCACTAAGCTACATCCCCAGCCTGAAAGAGTTTGTTCTGATGCATTTCCATAGCAGGCTGAAAAGAGCCAGCGATGTAGTTTAGCAGTACTGTGCCTGCCTGCCAAGCGCAAGGTCCTGAGTTCAATCCCTGGTACCTCAGAAAGCAAAAACAAAACGAAACAAGCCATAGCAGGCTGAAGCCCCTATTCTGATGTTTCCTTGTCAAATGGAGCTGGCACTCAAGGCCTCATGCACATGGAGTGAATGCTACACCAATGATTTATGTAGCCAGGACCTATTGTGCACTTGTCATGTAAATTTTTCTGATGTTCCCTACTCTCAATGTTGACTTTTGACTACTAGATAGTGGCATACTATTTGGATTTGTTTCTTGGGGCTATTTTAACAAATCAGTACAAATGTGGTAGCTTAAAAGAAACAAATGTAGTAGTTTTGGAGACTACAGCTTGAAACCAATGTGTGAGGAGGGCTGTATTTCCTCTTCAGGTTCTTGGCCTGCTCCAGCTTATGCAGGTTGTGGGTGTTCCTTCACTATGCTACCTCCCTCCTTTCTCTGCCTCCATCTTGACTTCACTTTCCTCTCCTTCACCCCATGTCTCTCCTCCATTTATCCCTTATAAGGATGCTTGTCACTAGACGTGGGGCTCTGTCTTGCTAATCCAGGATGATTTCATATGGAGAACCTTAACTTCCTTACATCTTGCAAGGGCCATTTTCTAAGTCAGGCTATACTCGTAGGTTCCAGGTATAGGGTGTGGGAGATCTTTTAGAAGCAGCCACCATTCAGCCCAACTTAGCGTCACTCACTTACACCCCAGCACTGAACAGTGCCTGCTACATCGTTGGAGTCCATTCATTGTTTGTATGTTTGTTTCTGATGGTTTGGAATTAACTTGGACTCACTCCATTCCCAGATCTGGATAATGATGGTTTATGTTTAAAATAAACTCAATGTCTTTGGCATTCCTTGAGTATAAAAACAGCTGCCAGACTCATTAGAGTAAATAGTTTCTTCTTTCCCCTAGGGATTTCTGTTAGAGTAGTTTATGCCATTGTTTCAAATTGCCACACTTTAATAATGCAGGAATTACATGGGCTTAGCCAATTTGTTTGAAAGTCTTTTTCTCCCTGAGAATGCGGTCTTCTCAGATTTATTTACAAGATAACTTTTCATGTATGTATTTCACCATACAGTGGTGCCCCTGTTCATGAGTACTTTTCTTTGTAAACAATTTGGTTTGCAAACAAGAATTTGGCAAAATTTTGTTTTTGTTTGCAAACTATGAGTGACGTGACAAACATGACCAAGGCAATCTTTCCCATACAAACACAGACATGGCCAATGTTTCCAAAATCATATAACAAACTAAGTTTGTGAGCTAAAGTACCACTGCATTTATGAGGACTTAAAAGATACACATTTCTTAGGAGTACAACTACATAAATATGCATATGGCCTTAATTCTGTTGTGTGGCTCTTTGTTGACACTTAAAATCACAACTTTATGTGTATATTTAGAAAATTCCTATACAAAAAGGTCACATGTTTGCATTTTCTTTACAGTAGAGTTGGATATGATGCTCTTAATAGAGAATAAATTAACATAATCAGGTTTTGCCTTACTCTGGAGTATAAATTTTTAGCTTTTGTACTAAAATATACCATGAAGCATTTCCAAATTCACAATCTGGAATAGTTTTATTTGACAGGGTTAAAAGTGGCAAAGAGAATAGGTCTGACTTTGCCAGCAGGAACTTTTAGAAACAACCTCTCCCTGTGTAGGTAATCATATGTTATGTACCTTGCAATTCATGCCGCTGGTCATATTTTATTTATGAAATATCTGGAATCTGGAATATAAGAATGAGGAAGGTCCAAATGCTTTGTTCCTTATTCATAGGGAAAATTGGTTCAAGTTGCTCAATTTTTGTTATTTTCAGGCCACATTCTTTTAAATATAAAGTTTCTGAGAACAAGACTTTATTAATAATTATACTATCAATTTTCCAATGAGCAAGTAACAGAAGAATCAGAAAAGAGACAGAGAAAAAGCAAATTCCCTGTCTGCAATGTGCAATGCATACTGCATACATTAGGAAATGGCAGAAACAAATCCGGCCAATCAAAACACACAGCCCTGCACAGCCGAGTTTAAATGGAAGTGTGCACTTTGAGTCTTGAAGTTTAAGATCCATTAACATCAGACCTTTTGACTTCACATAGTAATAAAATCCAGCAACAGCACAACATCAATCAACTAAATCAGACTTTGGAAAAGAAAGAGCGTGTGCTTCTTCCCAAGGGAACCAGAGTCTGTGTCCAAGTTGAAAGGACACTTGGAACTGTCTCCTCCTGATCAATTTCTCTGTTCTATAAGGGCTTTGCAATTTTCTTTCTTTCCTAGATGTATGTTAGTATCCTAGATGTATGTTAGTTAGATGTATACAGATAGGCCAGTTCATCTGCCAAAAACTAGGTGACCGGTCTATCAGAAGAATTAATAAATCTTGTTGTTTCAGAGTACTTTTTGTTTCATTTTTAGACTCATTGGCAACACTATTTTTATTTAACTTCTTGGATTTAGTCATTTGAAACTCAAAAGTAGACTTGGATAAAAATTAGCTTTATCAGTTTGTGTCAGTGTGTGTTTTAACCCTTCATTGAACTTTTCTTCACAATTTGCAGATTGATATAGTACTACTTATTCATTAAAAGACTGGTTTTTCCCAGTTATCTTTGTGAGCATAGTTGCACCCTCCCTACTCTCCCTTCTCATTCATGGAAGTTTCAGTGATTCTCTAGGACCTAATTCAGCAGTACTTTTCTTGCTGAATTAGGTGTAAGCTCCCACAGAGCTACATTTGGATCCTTGTTAAGGCTGTCACGTCTTTCTATTTTATCATGTGTTTATGAGTAATCTCATGTTCACTGCTTTACCAAAAATAGGAACCAAACACAAAGCTGGGACATCATGATACTCAATGAATGTGTATCACTCTCTTAAGCTTCTTCTCATGTGTCTTAATAACTCTGGTGGTTTTGGTGTATTTCATTTTTCTAAACTGTGATAAAAAACAAGTTTATGAATAGATAAAAAATCTTGGCCTATCTTGTACATGCAAGGAACAGGCTCACATTATTGCTGCACTGGAATGCCATTTTCACCTAGGAGCCATGTGACCTCATGCAAGCTCCCTCACCTTTGTGAGCCTGTAAACAGAGGATGATAATAGTACCTACTTCCTAGAGTTGTTAGAAGAAGTCAGTTCTCATAAAACAGAGACTGACTACATTAAATATTTAACATCTTAGCTATTTTTATTGTTCAGTCTGCATTTTCCTATTTCTTGAGGGTTAATTTGCATTTTTGAGTTACACTATAACCAGGACAAAGTCAAAAGCATGTGTAATACCCATCTGTATGAGCTACACCAAGGGATGAACATTGAAGGGCAGTAGCCTTCATGACCCAATTAGCACTTGATGAAGCAGTATGAAAAGTCCTCTTGAACATGAATAGCTGATCAGACTATTCCAGTCCTTCCAACCTAAGATCTGAGAGTCAAAGTGCTGGGTCTATACCCATCTGCATCTGTACCTGTCAAATAGGGACAATAATCATGAGCTGAAATAAAGATAAAATGAGATAATCTGTGTAAAACATTAACATGCAGTATACTTGCTCTATACTTGGAACTGTCCAGTGTCTATCCTGAAATATGAATTGACTGTAGAGAAATGTGTACTACATGTTCTGGAGAAAAGGTCTACATGGTTAGCTCTAGTAGGCGCTGTTCAGAACACAAGGCTCACTCGATGGATTAGAAATTCAAATGAGGAAGCACTGCCTCCTCTCTGGACACATCCGGTCAGGGAAAGCCAGCGTTAACAATTGGAAGAGTGATCAATACTGATGTGAGAATGAACATTAGTAACAGAAGTGATGGAAAATTGAGGCCATTGGTGGGCAACCTGAAAAAATCCAGGGAACTGCATTAATCACAAGGACAAGATGTGATTGTCAAGAACTCCTTGAGACCCTGCTGAAAGATAGTAGGCTGAAGGCATTCACAGTTCTTTCTTCTTTCAGAGCCATACGCAGAGCCTGTGGGTTTTTATGTGGTTTGCACTGACAGGATGACTCAGCAGATTGGAGCTGCCTAAAAGAATTAAAGTTAATATGGTCAAGCTACAGAAAGAAGTTTGCAACTAATTTTTATGTCTAAACAGTCCCTAGAGTCCCCAAGGAAGGGATGTCTACACACTGTTTTGGTATTATCAACTGTAAATATGCATTTTTTAAAAATGACTATCCTTACTGCTGGCTATTCCTTGTTCAGCTGTACTCCCAACACTATAGTGAGGACACTTCGTATTCCTCTACAGCAGGCATGTCCCAGAGAGTCCAAATGGAAGTTGCCCTCAGTTTATTTTCACTTAGAACTTAACCTTTTAAGTTTATTTCCACTTGGAGTCTGGATATTAAAGGAAAAATAATGCTTTGTGACCTTAAGTGGTGTTCCAGCTGTTTTCCACCCTTTCCCTTGTGGTTTAGTGAGCCACACAGCCAGTGCTGCAATGGCCTTCTTTCTGGGATTCTAACTCTCTTCCCAGCAGAGAATGACTAATGCCAAGGGTCACATATTGTATCAAGGGTTACAGAACTGAGCAAATGCTCACTGGAGATACGCTTTCATACACTTATACTCATCCTTAGAACCAAAGTTAATTTTAGATTTTTAAAAAGTTCCACATGTGGAATATTAAAGTACTTTTAAAAAGTTCCCAAGGAAGTAAGGAAAAGTATTTCAGAAATGAACACAATAGTGGTTTTTATTACACCTGAGCAGAGGTCAGTGAGTACTGGGAAGGTATGATGCTCTGCAGGAGGAGGTGTGAGTGAGCACACTGGCAATGAGGTCATCATCCACAGAAGCTGTCCACCAGTACTTTGTTTTTTCTGCTCTAGAAAAGATTTCAATGGAAACCTAGCAAGGGGTCAGGGTAGGCAAGGGGGAGCAGTAAGAGAACCTTCACTAACATTCTGTGTAAGTGGAATGTAAGTAACACTTACTCTGTGCTACCACCTCATCCAGAGGCCTGAATGGAAGCTCAGGCTTTGATGGTGTCACCGCTTCTAGAATGTTGGGTCAGAGGAGGTGGGTTCCACAGCCAGGAACTAAAGGACTCAAGTCTTCTGCAATTGTTTGTACCAGAATTATTACAGACTTTACCCATGAAACTTGCTCAAAATATTCTTTCACTGCCAAGCCAATGGCTCCTCATTTCCTCTTCCAAAGGAAGAAGGCTTCACATTTGGTCAAATTGCAATTGAGCAGTTAAAAATGGAAGAAGTGGAATACAGGTAGAGGCTGGAAAGCTGAGTTCTCAGATAAGTTTATGGTATAGTTGCATAGTGAGAAATTGGGAGGCAGACAGGAAATACATAGAAGAGGATGCTCTGTTAGAGCGTGCTGTGGATTGTGCATATGGATCCCTTCTGGTTTTTCAGGAAAATTAATCAGTGATGGAAG
This sequence comes from Petromus typicus, assembly GCA_004026965.1. Taxonomy (NCBI): domain Eukaryota; kingdom Metazoa; phylum Chordata; class Mammalia; order Rodentia; family Petromuridae; genus Petromus; species Petromus typicus. Next base: position 49,066 of record PVIR01003421.1, read on the forward strand.
ACATTTTGATAGGACTGCATTTTTTCTGGTTGCTTCCCAAGGGTCTGGGGCAACGTCACATCTACAGGGGACTATGGGCTTGCTCCTCTCCACAGGGAGAAAAATTATCACCTTCCTGGAAGTCAAACTGTAAGGCTGAGGTGGACACTGGCAGTTTGAGTAAATCCAACAGGTGAGATGAAAAGAAGAAGTGGAGGGGATGACAGTGATTTACATTCAAGTTGTGTTTGCTACTGGCTTTATAGATCTTCTAGAGTCTTAGTTGTGTGGCTGCCAGGCTGTGGGTAGGATAACTTCATTTTATTATATCTTTGTAGTTGCCTGCATTTTTAGCAGCTGGAAATGGGAAGGAACAGTACAGAGGAAACTAAAGTTTAATATCCTTTTTATGTACAACTTTTGTTGCTAGCACACTGATTCATGACTAAACAATTTCTACATGCAGAGATTCAAAATACCGTGTTTGTCTCCTAGTTAATTTGGGGGTGAAGGAATGGGCGGTTTCCATAGACTTTAGAAAATGGCTTTTAGAAATCAGAATTAAGAAGTGAATGGTTTTACTTCTTTCTCTTTCTCCTTACAGATGAGTCTGAAAGTATTGCTTGGGGCCATATGGCATGGCTATGCCAGAAGGAAATTATATACTGTTCTGTTTCTACTCAACTGCTTTTCATTGTGTAAGTGGATCCTTTGAAGTAGCCTTTTCCTTACTTCAGACTCTGACATGAATAATTGTTTAACTGCCTTTCAGTCTATACAAGATAAGAAACCATGTCTCAAAAATTGCATGATTTTTCTTAACTAAACAATAGCCAAACCACCCACAGCAGTTTTTTGAGGAAAGCAATTCCACACATATGTTAAGCATTTTATTCTCTCCCAAGTGCTTTGCTTTGTATTATTTTGTTAAATTAGATCATGTGTATGAAAGGACTGTGTAAATTGTATGACATAACAAAAAAGTAAGATTTTTATAACATTATGGATTTGGTTTTCCATATAGGAAACTGAGGTTTGGTGAGAGGAAGTTACAACCTCAAGTCACAGCAAAGTGAATCTGACTTGTGTTTTCTAACTCTGGATGTGTTTTGCTCTGCAGCAGGTGCCTCCTCTGACAAGGTGTTAAAATTACAACAAACTGAATTTTTCAGCTCTTAATAGACTTTATGTGTAATTGTAGAATTGTGCAACAAACTGGACCGAGTAATTCTGAGCACTCACTGCACTAGCAGGTTATATTTATAGTCAGAGAAAGGGAAGGAAACACAGAAATGAAAGTGGGCAGATATGGTATCATTGGTTGTAACTTCTGACTTATTTGAACACGGTTTGAATGCTTGGCTGCTTGTGATTGGCTGAGAACTGCTACTTGTTACAAGAGTAGGTTCCATTCTTTTTATATTACACAATAGGTTGTACTTCAATATGTAAGGAGAAACAGTTAGGCCAAACTCACAAGTATGTACTAAGGCAAAAAAAAGCCTGAAAGACAAACCAGTTCTATAGAGATATTGCCCAGTAAGGCCAAGGACCCCACCTCAGGGGGAAGAGCCCATAAGGCCAGGGGCTCTTGGGTATGTTTCCTGATATGGGTTTCTTTTCACCAATCCTTTATCACTCCTCAACAGCTTCAGACAGTGATTTAGCTTTTTATCTTATTCAGGGACTTTCAGTCAGTCTTCTACATATTATTTTCTGTCAGGCTGGGGCAGAGGAGTCATATATAAATATATGAATATATATATATATGAATTATAGAATTGTAGTCATATATTATATGTATATATGTATATACACACACACACACACACACACACACACACACACACACACACACATATATATTCTGGTTCCTGTCACATGGAATATTGTTTTTCATCCTTTAACTTTCAGTCTATGAACTTTTAAAAATTAAATGTTTCTTGTATGCAGCATTTTGTGGGAACTTCTTTTTTTTAAATTATCTTTATTGGTACATTATGAATACACATGATAATCGCATTCAACATTTAGAGTTTGCACCAGAATATGACATGACTTGATTCTCATTTTTTCCCTTTCCCCCCCGCCTTACATCTTCCTGCCCCCTATATACACAATCTTTTTTTTTCTTTATTATTACCACATTCGTTTCCCCCCTGTTATTTACCCTTACACTTTTTCCTTTTAAATATTTTCTACTTTGCAATATCAACTATACACAGTACAACTCATTTATAACTTCATATTCTCATATCAGAGAAAAGATATGATATTTACACATTGGGAACTTGCTTCTTGATCCATTCTGACATTCTTTTTTTTTTGGTGAATTGAGACTATTTAAATTGATAGTTACAACTGGTATGTATTGAATTATCCTTGTCATGTTCGTTGTTGGCTCCTTTTTTATCCCCCATCTCATTTAATTGCTTATCTTGCCTGGTGGATTCATTTTGTTAGGGTTCATAGAATTGTAGTCATTGTTATCTCTTTCTAGAATGTCCTTCAGAACATTTTGAAGCACTAGTTTGGTGGTCATGAATTTCTTTGGGTGTTCTTTGCCATGGAAGTAACTTATTTATGTGTCATTTTTGAAAGATAGTTTTGTATGGTACATCAATCTGGGCTGGAAGTTGTTTTCTTTTAGAAATATTTGAAATACTTTAAGTTCTCCTTGACTTGAAGATTTTTGTTGAGAAGTCCTCTGTGACTGTGAAGGGCTTTCTTTTATAGTTGATTTGTTTCTTTTCTCTAACAGCTTTTAATATTCTGTTCTTGTGTTGAATTTCTGGAACCCTGACTAGTACATTACATGGTGTAAATTATTTTTTTTTAAATCATGGCTAATTGGAATTCTATATGCCCTTTTTATCTGTATGTCAAATTTATTTTCCATGCTTCTGTATGTCAAATAGAAGTTTCCTGCTATTATTTATGTGAACAGGATTTTTATGTTATTTGCACTATCTTCTGCCTTTTCATCAAATCTGATAAATCTTGTTATTCTTTTTTGCATCATCTAGCAGCTGTTGGGTTAATTTTTCATAATCACTTGTATTTTAAAGAAATCCTGCTTTTTGTTATCACTAACTGTCATATTGTCCTCTATATCTGATATTCTGCTCTCACATTTGTCATTCAGCTGCGTATACTTTCCAATGGAGTTTTTAATCTCCAAAATATCAGTTTGTATCTGTTTCATGAATTCTATTTTTCTCCTATATTGGACATTCATAGTTTCCATTATTTCCCTCAACTGTTCTATTTTTTAATCTTTCTCTCAGTGATCATTTCTTTCATTATGGTCACCATCTCTGTAATTATCTGATAAATTATTTCTCATTAGATTTTTTTCTAGAGCCCAATCAATCTGCTTTGTTACTTCCATTGTTACTATTTGAAAGTTCAGGAAGGTGGCTTTTGAATCGTTCCATCTTGTTACTCCCTGGATTTGCCTTAGGTAAGCTGGAAGTCTCGGGTGGCATCTTGTTTCAATGTCTTCTAATTTTCTTCTATTTAAAAAGTTTAATTTCGGGGATGATGCTTCTAAACTGTTTATGGCAAGATAACTTTATTGCTACTATTGAGTACTACTATTGAGAACCCTTTGGAAATGACTCCTCAGAGATGTCTTCCAGGTATAGGTGACTTTTGACTTTTGAGTCTGTTTTAAGATCGTATTTCTAGGATGAGAACTTGCTGCCCTTTGGCCGAGCCCCTGCTTCTCTGACATTAGCCAAGCTGGAAATGTTTATGGCCCACACAGTTCAGGCTAGAACTCATCTCTGTCTGACCCTGACACTGAAAGCCAGTATTCTGTAGCTGCTCTGAATTCTTATGTCAGTTTGCTCCTCTGCAAGTTAACAACCAACCAGTTATCTTTCTTGGAGATATCTGAACTTGAGTAACTCTGCAGGCACTGCAGTCTGTCGCACTCATTGCTTTGTTCCACTGATATGTTTCTCTGTGGAGGTCTTTGGGGGTTACCAGTAGTCACCATAAATTTGCAGATTTAAACCACCCCTCCCATGCTGTGAGCCACCATGGCTCAGGGATGCAAGTTACCACTTGCCACCTCTTTCTTCTGCATTGAAGTCTCTCTCTTCCCTCTCCTCATGGACTTCAGTTCTCACTTGAGATCCTTACTAGATCCCAGGGGACCCACTACCTCTCACTTCATCACATTGCTGTATTCCAGCCTCTGGACACCAGATCTCAGAGAGGCCATTTCTCTGATTTTCACCACTCTGCCATCTTCATGGAAGCAAACACTGTAGTTTTATTCTGGTTTTTTTGGGTTGTTGTTGTTTTGTGTGTGTGTGTGTGTGTGTGTGTGTGTGTGTGTGTGTGTGATTTATTTCACTCAGCAAAATGAAGCTGAGAATCATTCATTTTCTCAAATTGTATCAGTGGTTATTTCCTTCATATTATTGACTATTATTTGATTGTATGCATATACACAAGAAAAAACAGTATGAATGACCCAGAGACATCAAATTCAGATACAGAATATAAAATGATAGTTACCATGGGCTTAGTGAAAAGAAGGAATAGAGAATGTTTGATAAGTACAATTTCAGTTTGGAAAAACAAAATATTCTAGAGATGTATGGTGGTAATGGCTGCCAACACCTTCTAATGCCAACAGATCTAATGCTGAGGAATAGTATACTAAAAATGGTTCTTATGGTAAATTTTGTGACAGTGTATTTTTACTACAATTTAAACAGTTCTTAAAATAGTTCTTATGGACACGGAGAGTCTAGAGGAGAGATGGAGGCCCTAAAGTGGTCTCTAGGGGGAATACCTTCTGGGTGTTGCTCCATTAAAGCTGAGCCTATTGTTTCCTGGGAGAGAAGCACACTCTTCTCACTTTTGCAGTGTCAGAGGGTCTTTTCAGAACCTCTTCCAAGTATATACTCAGTCTGGAAAGCATGAAGGGGGTTATGTCTGGCTCTTCCCTCTCATCATCAGTTGGGTTATCTCTTTGGAGCCACTGCAATAGTAAGAGGACAGGCTGTGTTCATCGGACACTGTGAGAACACCCTCACCCACCACGCATTTTATCCTTCCAAAGAGCAGTTAAAGACACACTGTGTAACAAGGACTTGACTACTGCTATAATTTGGATAAGTCTTTCCCAAAGTTCAATGCCCTAAAAGCTTTTTGTGCAGGGTGGTGCTATTGACAAGGAGTAGAACTTTTAGGAACTGAGATTCTTAGATCATTGGAATTGTGCCTTTGAAAGGAGTTTTGGAACTCAAGCCAAACTCCTTTTGCTCTTTCGCTTCTTAGTGAAAATGCCTGCCTCCGTTTTCATGTATGTAAAAGATGACTGGATCAGGGAGGTGCTTTATTTATTAGTAATTTGTCCCATTACCAAGTTCTTATCTGAGAGTGCTGTAGGAGGTGAAGTCTGGGTCACGAGGGATGTGATCTGGAAGGGTGTGTTCTTGTCCTCGGTTCCTCCTTTTTCTTTCTGGTTCTTGGCTGCCTTGGGTTGAGCACCTTTCTTGTATCATGCTCCTCTGCTATCCTGTTTCTGCCTTGGAACCTGTTGACTATGGACTGAAAATATGATCCAAAAATAAACCTCTTTCTTCAAGTTGTGGGTGTCAGGGTTCTTTTCCCAGCAATGTGGAAAGTGCCTAAGACCGAATGGCAGTTTATTTTACCACATGCTCCTGATTGCTGTGGGTCACTACCATCAAGAGCTAGAACAAAGGATGTACCCAGTTTTAGATTGAAAACATAAGCCAAAATTGACTTTTTCTCTTTATATGCTAATTATTCTGATATTTTGTTACAGTACTGGAAAAGTAAGGTAACTTACCTTCAACTCCTACAGAGTTGACATATGATGAAAGATTTCCCTCATCCCTTTCTTCTGAATTTTGAGCTGTTTTCTCCCCCAAATCCATAGGACTTACTTCCAAATCCTTGCATATACATAGTCATGGATAATGTTTTGTGGCAGAGAGGTGAGCCAAGTTGTATAGCTAAATGTTACAGCTCAGTGTCACAGCTGAGTGCCACAGCTCTGAGGCACAGCTGCACCTTCCAACTCAGGGTCACAGCTCTGGAATCCAGCTCTGAGCCTGATTCTCAGATCAGTGCAACAGCTCTGGGTCACAGCTCTCATAATCTGAATACTGGAGACTCCAGTGGTTATTTGAAGACTTTTATTATGTCAGCGGGCACTAGTGGGCTCAGAGGAATCTGAATGCTCTACCAGAAATGAGAACCCTGAATAGAGGGTTCTATATATTGAGATTTACAGGGTAGGCAAACATGTTCATAGAAGTAGAGGGGCACAGTTACTGAACATTTCTAAAACACATGCTATGTGAACATGTTTAGGGGGGAGGGGTGGAGGAACGTTTGTGAAAGGTCATACACAGTCCAAACAGTCAAAAGCCATTTTGATACTTTCAGCAAAAAGTGAGGAATTATAGAACATTCCTGAAACAAGGAGCAGAGTTTAACAAAACATTTTTGTAAGGAGACGAGCTTAGCAGAACATTCTTGAGAGGGAACATTCCTGAGAGCTCACACACAGTTTAAACAGTCACAAATCATTTTGATAGATTGTATAGGACCCCAGCAGCAAAACTGTTACACTTCCAAAACAAAATATTAGGCAGAAAAAAAAATAGAGGCAAGGCAAGGATCTGTCTTTTATATACTATTTGTTTAGCAGTATAATGGCATTTCTTCTAGTCGGTGATGGACTTCATAAATAACAGTGGTCCCCTAAGTGTGTAATGAGATGAAAAATTCCTACTGCCTAGTGATGCAATAGACATTGTGACATCATAATTTAATAACTCACAGTACATTACTCATGTGTTCATAGTGATGCTGTTATAAAAATACTGTGCTGCATGTTTTATAAAGTATAGCCCATACAATGGTGTACAGCACATAATACTTTGTTGTGACAGAGCAGAACAGCTCTGTGCTCTAGCCAAGTGTTATAGCTCAGAGTCACAGCCAAGTGCCAGCTCTGAGGCACAGCTGAGTGTTATAGCTTAGTGTTAGGGCTCTGGGTTGTGGCTAGCACAATCTGAAGACCAGAGAATCCTATGGTCACTTGGAGAGGTGGAAAAAAACTCTTTAGTACACCAATAAGCTCAGAGGAGTTCTTACTCTGAAGTCTGAGCCCTCTACCAGAAATGAGAGCCTCCCTATCCAGGGATCTCCATGGTAGGCAAGCATGCTCACTGCAGCAGAGGGGCAGAGTCACAGAACATTTCTGAAAGGAACAGAGCTAATGAAACATTCCTGACAGGGGTGGAGCTAACAGAATATTCCAGAGAGGAACAGAGCTAATGGAACATTCCTGAGAGGTCAGTTCCAACAATTAGAAAACATTTTGATGCCCTGGACAGGATCCCAGCTCCACAAACAGTTGTATCCATTCTAAGACAAAATATTCTGTGGAAAGGAAACAGAGGCAAGGCAGGGCTTGTTTTATTGTATAGATTGCCTTATTAATTTGACAGTAAATGACTATGTGATTGGTCTATTTACTTACAAGACTATATTTTTATTGTTTTATTAGAATATATTCCTATAAAATGTATGCTATGTTAAACCAGAACATCTGTTTGCAAGTCTCTTGATTGTATCATTTTCTCCTGTTTGACTTAAATCCCATTGTTTTGTTTATCAGCTGGAAACAATAGACCATGCCATATATCTCTATGTATCATATAGTAAAGGCTATATGTTAACTGTTAGTTCTCTTTTCCCTCAAAATTTTCCTTTTGAGGACTCTTTAAAGCTGGTTTTCCAGCTATTAAGTTTGTAGACCATATTTCTTATGTTACGACACTCCGTGTCTTTATTTCTATGTGTTATTTTCTGAAAGATTGCTCCTCTCATTTACTTGTGTTTATTTGGAGCATTGGTCCAACAACTACTACGAACCCACCATACTGAGTTTTCTGTATTAACGATGCTATGTAGTAACATCGTGTTCACAGTGAGCTGACAGGAGTGATGGCTGTGGCCCTTTGTTCTTTGCTGCGCTCCATTCAGATTGACAGGGTAGTGGGGGAGGGTCGGTTAGTAGGACTCTCTTCCTCTCCCTGCCTGCTTATGCCTACGCCTCCTTACTTCACCATTCTGCCCTACCGTGGGTCAGATATTTGGGGATATGCCTACCTTCTACAGCAGGACTATGGGCTGTTTTTTTTCTTCCCCCTCTTCCATCTGATCCTGCAGTCTTCCAGGGATTTTGTTCCTAGCTCCCTAAAAATCCCCTTTCTGGTTTCTGAGTATTGTATTTTCTATCATGTGTGAAAACTTGGTGTAAGAGGGTTAGCAGTAATATGTGTTTTGGCATTTCTTTTAAGAAAAGGAAGGCTTCAAATAAAATCTTATGAATTCAAGGTATAAAAGAGATAAGTGAAGCACCCGAGTTGAAGCAGGCATAGATACCTCAGAGACGTGCACCCCTTCTCCACTACAGGCTGCAAGGAGGCTGCAGGGACAGCACATACTGCGCCAACCACGCTCCCTGTCAGTATTATGCTCAGGTCAGCAGCACCGTGGCCTTAATAACTGGCTGCATAATTCCCAACTGCCATTCTTTCCAAAAATGACAAATCACTCTTTTCTGTTTAGAAATAGGATGTTTTGAGATGTGAGAGTTCATTTGCAGTTAACTATTATATTAAAGAAATGAGAGGCCGTCGGCTCGAGGCTATCTCCGTACTCTGTGTTCCTGTGTAAGGAGCTACCATTAACTCACTGCGTGAGCAAAATGACCCAACTTACAATATGTTTCCTGAACAAATGGGCAGATATCAGCCTATCACAAGCAAGGACCTGAGCTGATCATGTCTAAATAAGGCAAACGTCTAGCTGTTAACCAGTTCATACTGCCAGGTGGAACTTCCTGAACCTCTTCTTGTTCTGAGTGGTGTCTGATTCATGAATCATTTGTGACTCAAAAAACTCTGTTAAATTAATTTTGTCCTAAGTTTTTCTTGTAATAGAGCTGTCATTCTCTGAGTTCAATATATTACCATGCCACTGATAGCACCATTTATCAAACCTATCTATCCTCCTAAATTCTCTCTAATGATTAGTAATGTGAACTTCCATTCCCTAAGCCCAAATATTTCAAACACAAATTAAATATAATGTCTAGGAGTTCTGCCTATGGAAGAGGTGCTCTATGATGACTATATGGAGCTACCCTTCCTGTGATGTGCGCCTAGTGTCAGAGTTGCGTGATGTGAAGGCCCTCATTTGTTCTATCTTTGTGTAGTAGAGATGCTTAAATATAAGGGCTTGTTGAAGTTTTGTTGTGTGTACAACTTTCCTTAGAACCTTTGAGATCACTTCAGTGGAAATTTATTTATACTATTTCAAAACTTGTAAGAATTTAGACTTTCCTATTTCTTGGGTATATCCTCACCTGAGTGGCTTAGGAGTGAGTCAGCTTTATGGGAGTGAGTCAGACCCCTTATGCAGAGGTGAAAGGCATTTTGCCACTGTTATTGGTTGGATCTTGAATATCCTCTAAAGACCTACATGTGGAATCTCCAGCCTGTGGAGTTAGGTACTGGGAGGCAGTGAAACTTATAAGAAGTAGAGACTTGTGGAAGGGATGTTAGGTCCTTAGGGGTGTGTTGCTGAAGGGGATATTGTGACCCCTGACCCTTCTTGTCTCTTCTCTTTGCTCCTGGACCACAATAAAATGAGCAGCTTTCCTCTCTATGTGTTCTTTCCATCGCATATTGCTTCACCACAGGTTCAGAGGGAAAAGTGCCGAGCAACCACGGACTGAAACTTCTAGAACCAGGAGCCAAACTAAACCTTTCTTCTTGATTAGTTTACTGTCCAAATATTTTGTTATAACAGTGGAATACTAACAAAATCTTTTTAGAAAAATGATAAATTTTCAAACTTGCATGACTAGTGATTTGAGTCAAAGATTTAAACAGATTATTTTTATTTTTTACTAGTACATATTTCCAGTGTATGAGGTATACATTCATTATACTCATCTTAGGGAGTAGGCATATATGATTGTTTTATATTCCTCCTCCCATCCCTTTCATCTTTAAATCCCCTTACCTCATTTTTATTTTTACTTTATGTTATCATTATTATTATTGTATTAATTCACGTTTAAACAGGACAAAAATTAAATCCTTAAAAGTACTTATCACTGGCAAAATTTTAATGAATCAAAAATTTAAAACTGTATGACTCTTATTTAGAGCAAAGTAGTGGGTTATGTCAATAATTGTGTTATCATTTTATTTATATGTATAACCTGCATGTATACTATAGAAAAGTCTATTCATGCCTCCAAATTTTGCCAGTACTCAATATTTTTACTTGCCTATGGCAGTATTATTGGCTGACTCTTCCTTTCAAGGCAATCAGGCTGTTTGTTGATTGCATGTTCATTGTTAATTTCTATACCTTTCCCAGCTGCCATGCACTTTGCACTGGGGATCCATGAGGTTCCCAGGAGATCACTACTTCCTCTGAATCTCTGGATTAAGCTGATCCATGTCTTCCATTCTCTGAACACAAACACTGATTACAGGGGAGACATGTGATCCCAAAGAAGCCCAATAAAAATGAATATTCTGGGGTTTTTTTGAGAGACTGGGCAGAAATGGCCTATGCCTTCCCTTCTGGATTCACATGAGGAGTCACACAGGCTTGAAAGCTTCTAAAAGTCACAGGAAATTTTATGGGGAATAAGCCTTAGAATTTAACCCCAAAAGGGGGAAAGTGAAGAGCTGAACAGCAAATTTGATTCTAGTTATTGAACTACTAGATCAACTCTTATCTGAAGCCAATATTTCTGACATTTTCAGTTACTTGAGTCATTACCTTCTCTTAGTTGTGCAAACCATTTTGAGTGGGGCTTTGTATTGGTTTCTTTCTAATTGGTTTACTGTTTTGGCATTTATCGTTCATGTTAGGATTATGGGTTAAGTTTAGAAGATGGGGTAAGGAATTAAGGTGAGGACACAGATAGTGGAACTGGCCTGTGTCTATAGAGTGTCTTCCACATCAGGATAGTCCTTCAGATGTGAGCTAGTGGCTTAAGAATAAATATGTTACTTCTGAGGCCTTCCATCCTTAGATAGCAGTGGGACAGGACTATGGAGGTGTACACCACACACACTTAGATCTGGAGCCCTGAGCATTATCTCAACTCCATCTAGCTGGAGGACTGGGAACAAAACAGCTTATTAGGGCCCCCTGGAAAAGTAAGGCACCTACACTTCCCCCAGCCGTGCTATCCAGTCTAATCCTGAGGCCAGGGGTAAGAGAGATAGGACAGATGGTGATTCCCAGCCACAGCTCCACTACTGTGAAAGAGAGAAGCAGATGTGAATAGACTTCCCACTGGCCTTTCTACTGAGCATCTGCCCAGTTTTTCCTTGGGTGCTTCTGTTTCTCTTATAGTTAATAAGATTATTTTATTAATTAGGCAAAATAGCTTTTTAGGATATAACTTGAAAATTTTTGTGTACATGTGCCATTTGATTTTAATTTCTTTGTAATTTAGGAGAATAATAGATTTAAATAGTGGGATATACTCATATTTTCATTTCATATGGTGATATCATTTTTAGAGGTAAATATGTGATGTGTTGTGACATACTCAGCATAATGTTTTCAAGGTTTATCCACATTTTAGCATGAATCAGTGAGTACTTTAATCTTTTTATAACCTAATAATATCCATTATTTGGAGGTCCTACATTTAAAAAATTCATTTGTTATTTCACTTGTTATTGTCTCAGTTGTTTTCATTTTAAAGTAATTATAAAAAACAAACATTCATAATAGTTTTTGTATGATTTTTGATGTGGGCTTGTGCTCAACCAGAGAAGGCATCCAATGAGAATCTGTAGTAGTGCCTCCTATAGGCTGTTGTTCCTCTTTTCATGACCAGAGTACCTGGCATGCCACGCTCCCACTTCCATCTATTTGCAGAGCACAGAACTCAAAAATAATCAGAAGATGCAGAGACTTTGGGTTCTGAATAGTAGGCTCTTTTCTACACAGTTGATCCTCTTGCCACTGTTGCCACAGGAAAGTCACAGTACCAAAAGGACAAGACACACATTAACTGCACTAAGTACCCTATGAGGATTTGCAAGAAAACAAGTGTCCCACAAACAAATTTTTATTATACTTTATCATGAAAGTTGCTCTCTGTTGTCTATCATCTGTGGTCTTGTCTATACCCTTAAAGAAGACATAGTCTTTGACTTGCTGCCCATTTTCTGTGGCTTATGAAAGGGACAGAAGAAGGAGGGTGTCTGATTAAGCCAAACTTTGCCAAGAACAAGGAAGAGGAATACAGAAACACTATTGCCGTGCACAGTTCATCCTATTCACCACCAATAGTGACATTTTGCCTGTCAGGATGATTGTGTATGGCTATGTCCATAAAGCCCTAGAAGCAACTAAACATCAAAGCCAGTCACTTCAGAAACCTGCTAACTGATGAGTTCTGACCTTCAGGATCTCACCAGTTTGGCTTAATTCAATGTCTGATTTTTTTGGCTTAAAAATATAACAGAAAAGCTACTGACTTAGAGAAGAAAAAGCCAATAGGAATAGACTTACTTGAAAAATGCAAATGTGGAGACAGAGAAACCCTGCAGGAGCTCTACAGAGGATGTAAAGGCATGAGATTCTGACGGTTATTATTAAAGTCCCCAGAGAACAACGTGGACAAACTGCATATTGTTCCCCCTTCTACGAAGAAGGCCCCCTGTGATGGTTCTAGGGACTGCAGAAAGCAGCTACCATCCATAAGGACATATTATGTAACTTGCTTGTGAAGAAGGGCCACATGCAGCAGCACATCAATAGAGGTGACCTCAATCTGGAGTGCTTACATACTGCAATTACACACCAAATGCCTGTGAAAACATCACATTTTGCAGGAAGGGCTGGTACAATGAGATCATCTTTCACAGACCCAACAGGAACCTTGTGAACCAAGGAGATAAATTATTGACACAAGTATCATGTGGAGTACTACTGCAAAAGCCCTTTATAAATAAGTGCCACCTGAGCTCCCTACGTTGGCCAAGAGATCTTTAATCTGACCAATAAATCTGCTTATCATACTTCATTCCTGTGCTCACCTGAACAAGCAGGATAGCATCTTTCAACAAGTTGCTGGCTTTTGACACAGTTTTGGAGACCCCAAAACTGACAATGCTAAGGAGAAGCCCAATGTCCCTTTGTCTGCGAATCCCTCCCTATAGGAGGCTAAAGCTCACATTACCAAAGACCAGAAGACAGAGCTTTGGATGGCTCTCAGGTCTGAGTACACTCCAGCCCAGCCTCAGCTGAAGAGGCAGGGCCCCTAAATGTACCACCAGAGCATGGGCTAATACATGGATTTAGAATCCAGAAACTGGAGTAGAGAGGAAAAGTCATCAACAGTGCAGCTGCCCCATGACCAAAGAAAAGTCTGGCTGAGGGTCTGGGGACTTCAGCTTCTGACAGCATTAGGCCAACACTTCTAGGTCCTTTCAGAGTCATAATAAGACACCCGGGCAACACCAACATCCCCCACTGTAACTGGGGAAGAATGAGCAGAAGGTCCCTGACCATTCTCTTCTGTGTCCTCTCAACAGGTGCTGGGACATTGCTGCTCTCAAACAGTCTTTGTGCTCAAAGACCACCTTTTCAGGCATCAGCTCATGAAGCTTCCAGGCAAGATGTATCAGCATTTCTTAGGTTAAAGATCCATCCTTCAACTCCTATTCTTTAATTAAATATAATCAAAAATTAAAAGGCATAACACACATACTTGATTTGAACCCTCTAACTCTGCCAGCGATACCGCCATCAACCAGACAAGTGCCCCTCAACCTAGACCAGGACAATGGGTCCAAATGCATCCTTTTTCTACAAAGCTTACTCAATCTTGGATATTGTGTCATTGGTAGCAAAAAACAGATTATTATTCACTCATTTTTCCAGGAAATATTTCCCAAATGCTTGCTATATGATAGTTGTGAGCCTATGTGCTCAAATGCACTGTGCCAGCACATTCAGTATGAAAAAAAAAGTGTTGACATTTTTAACATCCTATTAAAAGTTGCAAAAAGTAAAGAGATTATATTTTAAGTCCTGCAGTGACTTGCTAGGGAGGATCCTCGTGTTTTTAAAGGCCTATTTCCATTGCCTACAGTTTCTGCTTCAGTTACCTTGAGAACCACCACATCTTGCCCATTGTTTTGTACTATAAATGCTTAGTGCATTTTGAATACCTCACAGATGCTGACTTACATTCTTCTCAGTCTAAGTCTCGGGGAGTATATTAGGATACATGGCCATTCAATCTCTGGGGAGCCATTAAGATAAGAATGTTTCTATTTCAGTGTGTATTTAGTAGGTCTGAAGTCCAAACTTCTCAGGTGAAGACCACACAGTACATAGGTGTGACTGTCAGATCACAGAGTCACGGGAATGGTGAAGGAAGAGTGCGCTGTGAGATGGCTTGTAGAGCCTGTAGATCCTGGCTTGTAGTGCTCCAGGGGTGGAATACAGAGTTGAAAAAAAACAAGACCAAGAAATTTAGCTCCATGCATCTAATAGAACCCGAAGAACTACATTCATGGAACTGATTTCAAACTGATTTCAAAACTCAGCAAAGTTCCTTTTCTTTTTTACCCCTGTCCTGTTCAAGAAGCATAGAGAGTAACACGTGTTGGATATATTTTGGGGTCAAGTTTGAGAAAGTCAGACCTGAGTAGCAGAAAGAGGAAGAGCAAGAGCAAGTAGGGTCCAGATCCTGCCGCTGGCAATTTAGGAAAGTTATTTAATCTCTGAGATTTGTTTTCCTCCACTGGAAAACTTTAATAGGGCCAGGCATACAGGAAATGAAAGCAGTTATTTTGAACTTTTTATACATGTAGGACAAACTTGGGCTCATTAAAAAAATGTTGTCAATGAGCCAGGGATTTAGCTCAGTGGTTCTGGCTCCTGCTGTGCAAGTGCAAGGACCCGTGTTCGATCCCTGGTAACCACATACAACACCAGGCATGATGACTCACGCCCAGCAGCAATCAGTACCACATACCACAGCGCTGGGCGTGGTGGTTCACACCTGTAATCCCAGCACTGAGGAGGCAGAGGCAGGAGGATTGCTGAGTTCAGGGTCAGGCTGAACTGACATAGACCTTGTCTCAAAAACTAACTAAAACAAAAATGTTGTCATATGGTTTCCCACTTTTGTTAAAAGAAAAATGGTCTCAGAATGTCAACAGAACAGAACAGCAACAACAAAAAGAACATGAGGAGCACACGGTACTTTCCAGAGAGTACTGATATCCTACACAAAATGTAATCATAGCTGCATACTAAAGATAGAGTGCTGCTTTCTTGCATCTCATATTGCCAGATTTACTAGCCCTCGCCCAGGAAAAGGAGGGAGGCTTTCTTTGGTTCACATCCTTTAATACTAATCAAACAGCTCACGTTTCTGATAATATTCTTAATAAAAGAGATGGATGACTGAGTTATTCGGCAGGTTCTCAGTATCCTTTAAGAAAATTTCAGAACAGTTTCTTAATTCTTCACTCATAAACTTCGTGTTTTTTCTTCTTGGATCATTTGGCTGAGTCATTTCAGGCTGAGTCCTGTCACGTGTCCATGGACTGACTTCTTACTTCAGGAGCAAAAGGGGAGGCAGAATGGTGGGAGTCATTAGCTATTGCTAATGTCCTGTTTTGCCACTCCAGCAAAGCTAGCCCAGAGGTAGGAATCCTCGTGTAATGTTCCAGAGCAGCTTAGAGGCCTGGTGGCCTGACCTGTTACTTTGAACCTATCCGTATTATTCCTTATCTGTACTGTTTTGATGAGAGAAAAATAGCAGGATAAGAGTTTACAAATATTGTGCAATACAAGTGGCAGTCTTGTGTAATATAAACAGAGCATGAAGTTTAGGAAGCATTAAAACAACACGGGGAATAGAATTTGGGTTTTTTTTTCCCCAGCTGAAATACATCATTAACTATTTCTTATATTTTATGTTATAAAGTTTAATTTTACTTTTTGATCATATAAAATTAAACTGTGTTACTCTAAAAGTATACAGTGAGACTAATGTATTTGAACCTTACCTTTAACCTGTGTAGGTCCCAGTGCCTCTCTATGCCTGATTTAGCAACTTTAGTGAGCTTAGCAGTCATTCCGAATTTGAGAAATGTGCAGCTGGAGATTGTCCCCTCTCCAGGTCTTGGGAGAAAGTGTTAAGTCTTACTACTCTGTTTCTCACTCCTTTCCCATCCTGAAGTCAAATGTGGTCATTATTGGACACCTTGTTTTATCCCTCAGTATTTTTAAAGACATGTTTAATCAAAACATAGCAAGCAAAGGAGATTCATTATTTTTATAACTTAGGGAACAATTGGTATTAAAAACCTGACACATTTTCTTTAGTACATGCATTATTGACTTAGATAATGAGCAATTCATAGAATCACAGAGCCCAGAGGAAAAATACATATTGAATTCCAGTTGGAAAATAATTGAGATAAATTTAATCGTTTAGATATGAAAATTAAATTGTAAATGTGTTGGCATAAATAAAAGAAGAATATTGTTATGATTTGAAGGTATGTGTTGTAGGACTTTATAACTGGGGATCCCAGAAGAAAGTTATTCTTAATATTAAACACAAACATGTACACACTCACACAGAGTGAACGGTGAAAAAGTAATATGATATACTTTGGTATTTAATAAAATGAATGGGCAACTGACAAACAAAAAAAAACCCCTTTAATATATAAAAAGCTCTTCTAAACCAAAGTAAAAAGATGAAGTCATATGTTAACACAAATTCACAGTAGGAAAATAAAAATGACCAATAAACAAAGATTTTTAACTTTCCCTGTAAGACAATAAAAAATTAAAACAAAATCCTCCAACTTGATAGGAAAAAAGAATGAAAATAGACTTGGCAGGGCTTTGAGGAAATGCTGTTGACAACTTAAAGTTGTACATCCTTTTGGAGAGCAATTTGGCATTATATATCAAAACTCTTTAAAAAGAGCATAACATCGGATTTAGTCTAGGGATGGATTCCCAGCAAGTAATTGGATTAGCTTCCAAAGATATAAATGCAAAAATGTAAATGGCAGAATTTTTGTTTATAATACTGAGAAATGAATAACAACTTAAAATATTGACAAAATAGGGGCTGGAGATTTAGCTTAGTGGTTCTGGCGCCTGTCTTGCAAGTGCAAAGACCTGGGTTCAGTCCCCAGTAACCACATACATCAATGGTGGTCCTGGAGACTCATGCCCACCAGCAATCAGAACCACATACTGCAGTGCTGGGCTCACATCTGTAATCCCAGCACTCAGGAGGCAGAGGCATGAGGATTGCTGTTGAGTTTGAGGCTGAGTTCAGGACCAGCCTGAACTACAAAGTGAGACCTTGTCTCAAAAAAAAGGGCAAAACAGAGTCATATATATCATAATTAAGATGCAAAAAGAAAGACTACTAAATTCCAAGAAAAGATTGATGAAATTTTATTTAATACAAATATGTATATATAATACTAACTGTACACATATAAATATGTTATATATGCACCTAAAATGCATTGTCTATTTACTATATATACTGAGGAGGAAGAAGGAGAGATCCACTTAGTGTTCTCAGTGCTTTTTATATAGCATCATTTATTCCTCACAACCACCCCATGAAATGGATGCTTTCATAGACATTTCACAAATAGGGAAACTGAGGCAGAAAATGGAAGAGTTTGTCTAGTCACACAACTAGTGAGGGGCCGAGAGAGGTTTTACAGTTTAGTACTGTGACTCCCATCTCTGGCTTTGTTTTCACTCCTCTCCCAGGAGAGTTTGTAGCTGTGCTTCACGCGGATAAGAGAAAAGGGTTGGGGTATGCGCACTGACCAGGCTTCAGTGCTCACCTTGGGTGAGAATTACAGAGGGGCTCATATTTATTAATTTAAAAATATGAAATATCTTCTGATTTTTTGCATGTAATTGCAAATCACTTAGCGGTGAAGCATTATAAGTTTTTTCAACTTCACAAAATTGAAGAAATAATTTCCTACTTATTCCACTATTTTAGAATTTATAGGCCAAAATAGGATTAATAGAGGCCAGGCTCAGCTTCTCTAACCCCATTTTCTGCTAAGCCCTTGACTGTATACCTCACAAAGGCATAAACTGTATGTAAGAGATCTGTATTTTTCCATTCCATTTCTTTCAGAACGTTCTGTGCCTCTCAATTTTTCCCTCTAAGCAATTATTGCACTAAGTCCAGCATTCCAAGGGCCTGACATAGAGACCACGAGTTCAGGCCCCTCCTGTAAGGGGCCTCTTCCCACTCCTGTTTCCCCACCCAGCGTCACCAAGATCCTTGTTATTTGGACTCAGTACTTTCTCAAAATCCCAGAGGACATTAGAGTAAGGAAAATTCATGTTGATTTTTGACTCAACCCATCGTGGCTCTAGAGATTGCAACAAATATCAAAGAGGATTAGAAATAGCACAGGATTTCTTAGTTTTAAAAAGTATAAAATTTAGAAAGGAGAACATAGAAGTTCCTTCTGAAATCCATGTCAATATTGCCAACTCCATGCTCAATCTGATTAGCTTCTTCACTTTGATGGTGATGATGACGGTGATGATGATGACTGCTATGATTTTCTGGAGATGTGCTGTGTCTGACCTTGTGCATGTGTTTTGCACAAGCTATTTTATTAGCTGTCCCCCTACAGGAGTGGGAGCTAGATAAGAGCATCCGCACTTTTTTGCAGGGTCCTGTGGCTCAGTGGCTGGTCCAGAGTCACAGAACTCTGAAGTATAAGTTTAAGGATCCTGAAACAAGTATGTCTGAATTCAAAATCTGCTGGCCTCGGAGCTCAAAATTTAAGTACAGAGGTAGCAATTAATGATGTTGAGGATCAACATCTACTTCCCACCCTCTCATCCACCAAAGAAAGAACCAGGGGCAAGGGGCTCAACTCATAGTGTTGAACTAATGAATGGCTGGGTGACAGGATGCATGAGGAGCACCACTACCAACATGCCCGAAGAATGTGGACAATAGAAAACAACAGCCATTATGTAAGGTTATTTTTTTTAATTTAAGAGAGATATTCCTCATAATTAGTAGGGCCAAGCTGAAGTCTGGGTGTGACTTTACCTCTCTTGGTCTGGAATCACTTAGGTTAGGAAGGGGCGTTTTTAAGTTCTGCAGTGGGGCAGGTTGTTGCCTACAGAAGAAGGAAGAGTTCACTCTGCATCTCAGTCTGGATTCTAAACCAGATATTTGCAGTGTTTCTCCGGAAGGGGCCAGTTGGTGAATGTTTCAGGTATGGAGGCCCAGGAAGTTGAAGCTAGTTAGCCCTACTGTTGTAACACAGAAGCAGCCATGTATAACCAATAGAAATGGCTACATTTCCATAAAACTTTATTTATAGACAGTGAAATCTAAATTGTAACTAATTTTTGTTTCTAAAATATTATTCTTCTTTGGTGTCTTTTGAGGGGTCCTGGGTATCAAGCCCAGGGTTGCATGTGTGCTAGGTGGGGGCTCTACTTCTAGCCCTTTTTTATTCTTGCCAATTATTTCAAAAGGTAAAACACATTTTCATTGTAGTCATATGAACACAAGCAGCAAGCTAGACTTGCATTTGTCCACTCCTGATTTAGTGGCCAGGCAAAGGCAAACAGGAACTTTTCCAACTTTATATGATGTTGGGTCAAATCCTGCTGCAGGTATATATTTGTGGGTCCTCAAAATTAAGAGATTGAAACTTAATCACTGAGTGGTGATGTGAGAACACAGGGTACTTGGGAAGCAGCTAGGTCATGAGAGTGGAGTGGCCATGATCAGATCAGTGTCCCAGTAAAAATTACCAAGGGAAGGAGCATATTCATCTTTCTCCTGTACAAGAGTACAGCTAGAAGGCATCAGCTATGAAACAGAGAGCAGCTTTTACCAGACACCAACTGAATTGCTCCTTTGACAGCATTTCTCAGCTTCCAGGGCAGTGAGAAATAAGTTTCCGTTTTCTATAAAGTACCTAAATCTAAGATGTGTGGTGTAGGAAGGAGTGTATGGAAAGTGCTTCTGCACTGGATCACCTAAGTGATTTCGAACAATTCACCGGAACTCTGTGTGCCTACTTCCCACTCCATAAAATGGGGATGTGAGTAGCTCCTAACTGGAAGGGTTGAACGAGGTAATTCACTGAAAGCAGTTATATCTGGACGTCTCACTAAATATTAGCCATTATTATTATTATTATTATCATTATCATGGTTGATAGTGTCGATGAGATGCAGAAAGATGTAAACTTGTTACTAGTTTAGCCCATTTGTCTTTTCAAGGGGTTTCAATGATCTGAGGACAAAAGAAGTTTTCCTAGACCCATCTTTTGACCTTCCCAATCCTCCTGTATTGGAATAATAAACTTGGAGCTGGAAGGGCTCTCAGTCTGCTAGTGGACCTTTATGTTCAAGGCAGGACTTGTATCTACAGTCACCATTAGAAAGCTAGACTTCTGCTTTGCATTCTTTTATGAGATGATCAGTTGGGTGCACTACAAGAGGAGAGACAGGAGAAGCTCAGTAATCACAGTGTGCATTGCGCTCACAAGTCCTACCACAGGAAGCGGAGAAGGCCATGTGCAAACACATGAGAGATTCCAGGGTGGTCTTTAGGTAGAAGACAGGAGTGAGTGGCACATTTAGGTATGGCTTTTATTGGAAGCTGTTCTAGAAAGGCAAGGCAAGGCAAGTGAGGTAAGCAGTTTAGGATTGTCTAGTTTCAGTTATTCTGACAGTTTGGGGGCTATGCAGAGTGGTCTCTTTCCTTGCCGCTGGCCTGAAATGACTTATATCAAGGAATATTGTCACCTGAGTTGCACGGCCAACTAGAAGGGGTCTGACTTTGCACTGGCTAGTTTGCATATTAGAGCCTCCTGCTCCTGAGATAATAGCTTCCCCGAAGGGCCAATCTCTCTCCAGCCAAAAAGGCCTTTTAAAATGCCAAAGCATCATAATGCACAGAAAATTTTAAAATATAATACATTTTTTTGTATGAAATTTTACACATATCCAACCACCTTCACATTTCTGGATTTATCCTTAGTTGTCTTGCCTACTTAATCAACACTTCTGTTCCGGGATGGTATGACCCTCTACCCTGACATTTTCTTACATAGCTATGTGTCTTCATGTCCCCATCCTCCTCCTCCATCATCTATTCCAACAGTTACTGACCACTTGTAGCTGGCTTGATAGGACTCCAGGGAATGGAACAGATTTCGGGCATCTCTGAGTCCAAAATACCCAGCTCATACAAATATTCAGCCACTGCTTCCACACTTGGTCCTCCCACAGATTCACCCTTCTTGGCAGGCATTTGCAGTCCTCTAGACTCTCTCCATGCACCAGATGCTTAAGCTGCTGCATCATCCTGACCTACATTAGCGTTAGTGCCCCACAGCATCGAGTGTCCCACCAGCAATTAAAAAGATGTAGCCCAAGTCCCATAGAATGTACGTAACCATGATCAACCTACTGGCCTGGTTGGCTTCCATGTGACCCTGAAGGAGTGTTTATTTGGGCAAACAGAAAACAGTGAACTCAGAGACAAACACAGCTAGAGCCCAATGAGGTAAGCACAGAGGAAGGAAAGAAGAAAACTTTTCCATTCTAGTTCAGCCATGACTAACATTGTCAGGAAATATTGCAATAACTACAGATTTGAACTTCTTTGAATATATCTCTTTGCAAATCTGGGTTTTTATTTCTCCATATGTTCCTATTTAGTTTTCTTAAGACATTAACAGTTACAATTGCAGAAAAAATGATACAAAGAATGTTCAGTATTTTTTCATTTACTTAATACATACTCAGTAGTATTTATTTATGTCAAGCACTATTTGAATTTAACATGCCACAGTGCTGCTTATCATTCATTCATTAATTCCATAAAATAAATTAGATATCCTCTATGAAACCATATTGTGCTTTGAACAAAAAGACTTAAGAGGGGGCTCAAGTGCCCACATTGTGGCCACCTCAGCATTGCCTGGGCTGAGATCTCCCTCCCCTCTGCATGCTGGTTTTGTGACCTGTATGGGGTCATGCTCCTTTCTCTGCATTTCGCTGCTCACCCAGGATCTGCTTGGGTGACACCCAGAGGGTCCCTGAGTGCCTGTGGTGCAGCAGATGCTGTTGATCTCATGAGATACAAAATGAACAAGCATTCTATTATTGGGTGGGCCAGCCTGGACAAGTACAGTGGGTGACACACAGTGAGTTGTGGCAAGAAGGACCCCAGGTATCATTAAATAGGGCCCTAGCCCACAGCTTTCCTGCCACTGGGACAGCACCAGAAGCCCACAGAACCAGACTAAGGTGTGACCAGAAGGAAGAGGAACCTCCATTTCTTTGTGGCCCAAACTGGACATGACTGTTGTATGGAGAAGAGCCTCCAGAAGCACCACCTAAATGTCTGGGGACACTGAAGAAGTATGGCAGTGGTACTGGAACCTAGACAGAGGCCTGCAGTGAGTTCCTCTCCCTAGTCCACCAGGTCAAAAAAAACACTCTCTGAAAGAATGAGGGAATCCTGTTGACTACAGCCATCAGTGAGTTGGTGGAGTCAGTTCCACCTGTAAGATCCAGGTCTCTTGCACAGTTCAAGTCTGTAGGAGTTCATTGAGCTTAAGTCAGGCATTATACTCAGAGCCTAGACAAGGGATGACGGTTGACTCCCTGTGACTAACCAACTTCAGTCTGTATCTACTACCCCTGCCATCTACAGGAGACAACTGATCCACACCATGAAGGGCCATTTTGTGGTGTCTTTAGCTTTGTCTTATTGCTGTTGCTGCTGCTGCTGCTGTTATTCTTTTTCTCTATTTTTTCTCACATAACTTTCTTTTTTTAATTTCTCTACTCCACTACTGCTGAATCTGTCCAATTTCAAGTTTTTTTCTCCTCTCAGTTGCCCTTATTTTTACAGAAGAGGGAAAATAACCTGCTGTTTGCCTGCCTGCTGCTAGGTACCCCTGTTCTCTTGTTCTTTCATCTTCTCTTGTCCTTCAGTAAGAATTAGTACCTAGAAGTTAGAGTTTCAGTCTTCCCCATTTTTTCTTCTGTCTGTTTTATTATAGGAGGGTGAACAAAGTTTCTAGTGGTCCTGTGGGTCTTAGTTCTGTCTTATATTTCTCCCTTTGGTCTCTGTTGTCCTCTAACATCTATAAGATTTCCAAGGTCTAAGTGATCTCTATAGATTCTCTAACCCTCTCCTGCTCCTATCTCTCTATTTCCCAACTCTCTAGTGACCTTCTATTCCCAAAAAGTAGTGCCGCTGCATTGAAGGACATGTATGTTGTAAACACATCTCTGGTTAGTTCTAAATTCTGGGGTATAGTCACAGATGTAACTCATGAAACTAAAGGCATAAGGATAGTAGTTGCCAAAGCTTATAATTTCATGGTCTACATTCGATACTGTTGATGATACCGATTGTATTATGTCAACAAAGATAATGTGATTGTTTTGTACAAATATCTCCCGTGATGTGCCAAAACTGAGATTATTTAAGGGCCATTACAGATCCAAGGAGGACAACCAAGGAGTAGCCATCTACTCAGGATTCCAAATATTAGGAAGAAAGAGACTTGCAACAAACATTGCTCAGACAGCAGTTTAAAAAATTAAACCAATGACACCAGCAATGACAAAGGAATACATGAGAAAAAATTCAAAAACCCAGATGCAAAGCTCATAGCAACAGTGGAATTCAAGGGAAAGGTAAATAAAGAAGACTGAGGCTTCATCACCAGGACTCTCTGAGAAGGTAAAAAAAAAGGTCTAGTAAAATGAAAATCAGAAATAATCTCTGGGATAAAAACAGAGAAACTATCCATAGTGAAAGATATAATTAATTGACAAAGACTGGCAGAATGGATTAAGAAGCATGATCCTACAATAGGTTGCATATAAGAAACACACCTAATTCAAAAGGAAAGCCATAGACTGAAAGTAAAGGATGGAAAACAATTCTCCATGTGACCAGAAACTGCAAAAAAGCAGGAGTGGCCATCCTATTTGCAGACAAAATAGATTTCAAACCAAAACTGATTAAGAGAGACAAAGAATGCTACATCCTTGTACAGGAAACAATCCAAGAGAAAGAAAGACATTCATAAATATTTATACACTAAATTGTAGTGCACTCAATTATATAAAACAAATATTAATGGATATGAAAAGCCAGACAAGCACAATATAATAGTAGTAGGGGACTTCAATATCCGTCTCTCACAAAAAGACAGATCAACTAACCAAAAAAAAAAAAAAAATCAATAATGAAATACTTGAACTTAACCAAACTTTTGAATAAGTGGACTTTATAGATGCCTACAGAGCATTTCACCCTACAAAATCAGAATATACAGTCTTCTCAGCTCCTCATGGGTCATTCTCCAAAGTAGACCACATGCTTGTTCATAGAACAGGTTTAAGTAAATGTAAAGGAATTGAAGTTATCCTCTGTATACTTCAGATCATCATGTCTTGAAATTGCAGCTGAATAGCAAAAGAAATTCCAAGATCCTCACAAACACATAGGAATTGAATAACACCCTACTGATTGACCAGTGGATCACAGAAGAAATTAAACAGTTTTTACAATTAAATGATAACACCAGTACAACATACAGCAATTTATAGGACAAAATCAAAGCAGTTCTATGAGGGAAATTCATAGCAGTGAACACCTACACCAGAAAAAAAAAAAAAAAGCAAGCTCAAATAAATAACCTAATGCTGAACTTCAAGCTACTAGAAAAACAGGAGTAAGACAAATCTAAAGCTGGACACAAGATCAATGCCCCAAAATCAATAGCTTTTGTATTCACAAACAACAGACTAATTGAGAGAGAAACTGGGAAGTCATTTCCTTTCACAATAGCATCAAAAACTGGAATATTTAGGAATCAATCTAATAAAGAAGGTGAAAGACCTCTACTCTGAAAACTATAACACTCTGAAAAAATAAATTGAAGAGGATATCAGAAAGTGGAAAGAAATTCCTTGTTTCTGGGTAGGAAGAACCAATATCATCAAAATGGCTATCCTCCCACAAACCCTATATAGACTCAGTGCAATCCTGACTGAAATCTCAACATCATATTTCACAGAGCAAGAAAAAAATAAGACAAAAATTCATCTGAAACCACAAGAGACCTCGAATAGCACAAGAATTTCCAGGAAACAAGGACATGGCAATGGATATCATAATCCTCAACTTGAAACTATACTAAAAAGCCATTGTAATAAAAAAAAATAGCAAAGTTCTGGCAAAGTAATAGACCTGAGGACCAATAGAACAGATTAGAAGACCCAGAAACAACTCCAGACCTACTAAGCCACCTTATCTTTGACAAAGAAGCCAAATATCCTCAGGGGAGGAAATATAACCTCTTTAACAAATGATGCTGGAAAAACTAGGTTTCAACCTGCCAAAGACTAAAGCTAGACCTATCTCTTTCACCATACACTGATAAAATTAAAATGGACTACAGACCTAAATATTAAAACAGAAGCATTAAACCTGTTGCAAAACAGATTAGGTAGAACTCTTGGAGACTCTGGCTTAGGGAAAGACTTTATGAATGAAACTTCCATAGTATGAGAACTAGTAGAAACGATCAACAACTGAGATCTCATCTTATTAAAAAGCTTCTGCACAGCAAATGAAACCACCAGCAGAGCAAAAAAAAAAAAAAAAAAATCCAATAATATGGAAAAAAAAATTTGTGGACAGTTGGGATTGATCTAAGAATCTGACAAGTCTAGTCTCAAGCTAAGAATTTGGAAATCATTAACTTTATGGAGTTATTGGAGCCACAGATTTGGACAAAGTCACCTGGGAATGTGGAAGGTTGTAAGAATGAGAGGGCCGGGGATTTAGCTCAGTGGTTCCAGTGCCTGTCTTGCAGGCGCAAGGGCCCAGGTTCGATTCCCCGGTAACCGCATACAATACTGGATGTGGAGACTCACCCCAGCAGCAACCAGTACCACATACCACAGTGCCGGGCATGGTGGCTCACACCAGTAATCCCAGCACTCGGGAGGCAGAGGCAGGAGGATTGCTGTGATGTGAGTTTGAGGCTGAGCTCAGGGCCAGCTAGAACTACAAAGTGAGACCCTGTCTCAAAAAACCTAAAAAAAAAAAAAAAAAAATGCTCCTTGGATCTCAGGAAGAAGTGGACTGAGAAAAGGAAAAGATATCAGTAAGAGACAGGCAGCTGGCACTAACAAGCAAGGCCCCACTGTGTGTCAGACACTGCACTGGAAGCTCTACACAGGCTGTCGCCTCACTGAGCTCAGACTGTAGTCCTCCAACATAGGCCTCAAGCACATGCTAATGACACTTCCTATGTGCCAGACACTGCTTTGAGTACTTAGCAGTAGCTCATCAAACTCTCATAAACCTTGCTATTGGTATATATGGAAACTGGCACACAGCTGTGCTGTGTTTAAGGTAGCAAAAGTAACTTGGAACTTCAAGGTAGGCAATGAGAAATCAAAGCCCAAATTCTTAACAGTGGTATGTTATTCCTGCTCCTGAACTGTACTTTTAGAAATGAGAAAATTAAGGATCAGAGAGTTTAAGAACCTTGTTCAGGGTGACATATCTAGCACATATTAGAGTCTGAGTTTAAACTCTAAAACATATGTGCTTTTCACTCTACTGTACAATGCCTTCATAAGCTAGGAGCAGAGAGAAATATACAGGAGGGTGTGGTTGAGTCTAATCGAAATAGAATATATCTGTGAGATTTGACAGCATGGAGGTCATTGACACCTCATAAGGTCAGTTTCAGGCAGACATCAGGGTATAAAGTCTTGCGGAATAAAAAGCAGGCTAGGAATTTGGAAAATCCTTTTGGGGAATTTGACTATAGAGAGAAGATAAGAGATGCAAAACGATCAAAAAGGAAAGTGAGGTATAAAAATGTTTAAAGTTTTTAAAAAGGGTTTGATAGAAGAAGAATCTACAGATATCTGTGTGGTAACAGAAAATCCAAGAATGGATTTTGGTGGGGTGGAAGTTTTTCTAAGTCTCTGAGAGTTTGGTGAATTCGAGTCAGCACCTCTGAATCTGACTAACATCGAACTTGCAAAGCTGAGAAGCTAAGCCTGAGTAGGTCACTCTAGTGGTGACACAGATGGCACGAACTGTATCCCGCGTTAACTGTAAGCATAACCATGGAATCAAAAGTGGCAATTGTTCTGCTTTAACCAGACTTGTGAATAGTAACATCACAGCTTCTATGTTAACTTCATTTGAAATGAAAAGATGCAAATGTAAGTAGTTATGAGTTACCCTACTCATAAGATATAACACCATGATAATTCACTGTTGACCAAAAGAAAATAGGTACAATTCTTTTGGAAAACAACGGTACATATTTCCAGAGAATTGCACATCCTAATATCACTTATCCAAATACATTCATTTCTGAGAGTTTGGATGGTAGAAAAAAGTACAGAGATGTTTACTGTGGCATTGTTTAGAATAAGAAAAAAATGGAAACATTTTAAGTGTTCACAGCTACAGAACTGAATAAAATAACAAAAATACATCCACTTTATGGAAAATTATATAATGGTTTAAAATGCAATTTACAAAGATAATGCAAATGTCAAGATGTGATATACACATAGTCCCAGAGGAGAAAAGCAGAGCAAAAATCCTGTAATATGAAAGCCATTGTGTAAATAAACCAAAGCATACAAAATATGGCAATATCTTCCCTAGCACTGATTATGTTTGCCTACTTGTTACTTCGATATTGAAAAAGAAACTAAAAATGAAGAGATCTCTGAACTCCGCTGACTTGCAATATCTACCAGTACATTCAGCACTATTTTTTCCCATTTACTTGTTCATGTCTTTTTTAGCACCTCTGTAATAGAGAAATTATTCATAAAAATGCAGGTGTTTTACTGAAAATGCATCAAATGAAATCTCTAGATAACATACCAATAAAGTATCTTTAAAATGTTTTTATTATGTTCAGCATCATTTTTGTACAAAACAAAATACATTCATTTGGAAAATGCACAAATATTATAAAATTGGAAAGAACTATGGCAAAGCAAAAAAAACTCACTTGATCTTTCTCAAGTAATAAACACTGATACTGCAAATGGAACAGATTTTGATTTTATGTTCATTTTAAACAAGAGCATGTAACTGACATAGAATTTTGATATAACACTTTTCAACCAGCCAAATCATTTTTAAACAGAGAAAGTTGAAGGGAAATCAGTAGTTGCTGAGTTCAGTCTACACTGGGTCTGGGTGGAGCTCTGCAGTAGGCCTCGCCTTGTTGATCTTACTCATCAGGAATGCAACTTTATTTATTTATTGTTGTTGAAAGTACCTCACACCCTGAGATCACAGACTGGTGGTATAGCTGGGATCTTAAATATCCCACAAAGACCCATACATTAAAGACTTGCTAACTCAGCTGTGCTGCTGTTGGGAGATGGTGCGACCTTTGGGAGGTGGGGCTTGGCAGGAAGAAGTTAGATTATTGCAAGTGCTTTTGAAAAGGACTGATTGATTGTCAGAAGCAATCTCTCTCTCCCTCTGTCTCTTTCTCTCTCTCCCCCACCTCCCAGTTGCTATCAGGTGAACAACCTCTTTTACCAGGTGCTCCGGCCATGACTTACTGTTCTACATACCCACATTGACAGCCCACTAACCATAGAATGAAACCTCTAAATCCCTAATTCCAAATAAAGTTTTCCTCCTTTGAAGCTGATTATCTCAAGTATTTCTTACTTGAAAAGCTGACAACTCCCATCCACTTCTCCAGCTGCAATCTTCATCTTTAAGCTAATGACTTTTAAATTTCAGTAATTAACTCTGTCCCCTCTCTCTAAATCTAGAACCAGATAGCTAGATAGCTGCCTGCTGAGCTTTTCTACTTGGAAGTTCCATAAATAGCCCAAATGCAATATGGCCCCACCTGAACTTACCATCTCCTTCCAAGCCAGCTCTTTCTCCCACAATCCCCAGCTTCATTAAAAGAAGCACCATCTGTCTAGGTACCCAAGAGGGAAAACAAATACATTTCTTTACACCTTTTCATTTATTTGATTTTGAAACCCTGCTGACTCTATCTCAAAACAGTCCCAGATTTGTCATCTCCATTACCCCAGTGTCTATTAGTTCCGACTCTCATCATAATCTTATCTGGATTATTACTTTGATCTCCTAGCTGATTTCTCTTCCAACGTCTGTCTGTCTTTGGTCAGACCATGTACACGGTCTAACCAAAAGTATCTGACTAAACTGAGGTATCATTATATTATTTCCTCCTTTGGCAATGTCAAAAGTCTTCCTATTGACTTGAAAACATGAATTCCTTGTCAATTCTGTAAGAGCCCGTCACACTCTGGCCCCAACTTCTCTTTCTGGTCTCATCCTTTATAAAACTCACTAAACGAACCTGGCCTACTTTAGCCCCTCATAATTTCCCACTTTTTTCCAAATAGACCATACTTCTCTCTTTGCATAGACTTTTTATTTATGGCTCTCCCTGACTTGAGAATTCCTACTCCATTTAAAGCACAGTGCACCCCTGTTCTCCTCTGTGCACCATTCCTAGGTCTTCTGTGGCAGAACTAATCATTTCCCAACGTTGTTCTCCTAGGACTTACTTAGCCTCTGCATTTATTGTCACCCTCATCTCTATTCAGTCTTGTTATTTTATTTTGTATTGTTGTTCTTTTCGTGTGACTCAGAGCACAAGGAGGATCCCGACAGACACCCATCCCTGTATTCCTTCCTTCTTTTCCCTGGGAAAACAACACAGCCTTGTGTCCGGCCCAAGTCTCAGCTCGCCACAGGCCCAGGCTGTGCAACAACCCTCTCTCGTCACTGCAGAAGAATCAGATCACTTCATTTTCAGTTCTCCTTCCTTCTCTGAGAAAGATGGATTCAGCAGTGATCTGGGCATGACATTTAAAATCCTCCCTCAGTTGGTTGTATGCAGATTCTGGGTAAAGGGAATTGTGACTGGAGAAAAGATACATGTTTTCCTGGAAGAGGGAATGAGAAGGGACCTCATTTATATTCCAGGATTGAAAAGAGATAAATCTATAAAAGAGCCCACCTTGAAAGCACTCTCAAACAAATGGAAGACATTCTCTAAATTCTACTTAACTTTTGGATTATCATTTTGAGTCCTATATCAAAGTATTTCAGGAAATTTCAAACAGGTTTAGATTCTCCTCCAGCGTCACCGAGTTTATCTAAAGCAGATAGATTTCCATTTAGTGCAATGCATTGCTAGAATGTCTGTGTGCTCCTCTATCTGACTATGTATTGGGAGATGGCTGAGTTGTGTTTATTTATTCTGGTCTGCTCAGAAACTAGCTAGTTCTCCGTTATCTGTTAGATGTTCCGGAAATACTTGTTTCATTAAATCAAATGAAACAGTCCTCCTCTCCTACCTCAGGAGACTGATGAACTCACAGCTAGCCCTCATGGCCCTCGGATAATTCTAGACTGAACAAATGAAAATTCTAGACTGAACAAATGAACTTATTCCGGCCCTCGCGGAACTCACAGAGTGCTAAGGAAGAGGCTCGGGCTTTGGCCCCATCCAGAACATCCAGGGTCCGTCTGGGGTCCGCCAGGCCAGCTAGTACAGCGAGAGAAGGAGGGAACGAAGTTCACGGAGATTGGCCGAGACCTCGGAAAAGTGACACATTCATCATTAAATTTCTAGGCAGAAGGGAGTGCAGGATCGAGAACCAGTGCCAGGAAAGAAATGCGGGATATCATTTGGGTTTGGCGAGGAGGCAGAAAACTGCAGCCTCCAACTCGGGGTGGGGATCGGCCCTAGGTGGAGACGGTGGGGTCAGGGACCTCGGGCCACGCAGTCTAGTGTCTCAGGTACGCTGGGGGCTGCGCCTGCGGCCCAGCCGTCCAGGGTTTGGCAAGGGGCCCCGAGCAGGGCGGGGCCGCTCCCGCGGGGTATGACTAAGCCTGGGCCGAGGGCGGTGGGCGCGGCCGGCCGGAGGGTTAGGAGACGGGTAAATTGGCCGAACTTCCAGGGCCGCAGGGCCTCGGCGTGGGCGGCGGACGCAGGAGGATAAAAGGGGCGGAGCGGCCCCCGGGACTGCTTTCTCCGCGCGGGGTAGAGGCCACCCTCGGACCTCGGGCAGAGCAGCCGGGCTGCGGAGCCAGGCGCACCGACGGCCGGGCATGGCGGCGGCGGTGTGCGAGCCCGCTGCCAGGCCGAGCCTGACCTCCATCTCGTCGGGGGAGCTGCGCAGCTTGTGGACCTGCGACTGCGAGCTGGCGGTGCTCCCGCTGGCCCAGCTTCTGCGCCTGCAGCCCGGAGCCTTCCAGCTGCGCGGCGACCAGCTCGTGGTGCCCGGGCCGGGAGAGCCGGTGGCCGTGCGCGGGGGCTTCAACGTCTTTGGGGACGGCTTCGTGCGTCTTGACGGGCAGCTCTACGGCCTCAGCAGCTACATGAAGAGGTGGGTGCCTTGCCTCGTGCCCAGGCCCGCCGCCAGCGCCCACACACTCCACCCAGCAGCTGTGCGGCCTCGGGAGCCCGGGCGCCCCTTTGCGTTCAACGCGACTGGCCTCTCCCTTTCCGTGCAACCCCTAGATGTTCCGCCGTTAACGTCACCCAGAACCTACAAGCTGTCCCCTCCCTGGCTGCTGCTGCCCTTCGCACCGACCCGCTGCAGCTGCAGCTTGTAGTAACCCAGAGGGCATCGGGCGGGCCTTCGGGGAGGGAAGGGTGGGAGCGCTGTAGGTTTGAGCAGCTCGCGCCCAAAGTGCGCAACTGTAGTGGTTCTTAACGTTCCAGCTCCTTAACTGGGTCGATGAGCTCAGCCTGGGGCGCACCCTGCAGGGAATATTTGCCCTAAGGAGAGACTCACATCCTCTGCTTAGACTTGACTTGAAAAGGTGGACGTGCAGCGCTGACCACGGCTAGCTCTCCCCAGTGAAGTGTTCCAGTAAAGAAACTGCAAAGGTCTTTTAACTTCTCAGCGTATCGCCAACGTCCAGTCAACTCACCAACAACCAGCAGTCAGCGCAGCAGGGAAGGAAACAGCCGGGGAAAGTGCCGCCTAGTGCAGTACTACCTGTGAGTTGGCAGATAAATTTTGGGAAGATAAGTGCAGTGTAGCTTCCTGTAGTCTGGTGCAGAGCGTGGGCCCAGCCGGCAGCCCTAATTGAAGGGAAACTTCCAGGATGCCAAGCTGATGTGGCCAAAGTGGCTGAAACCCCTGTAGGCAGACTCGATGCCAGCAGGACAGTGGTCCATTCATCTGAGCAGGCCTTGATGGTGGGGGATGGAGGAGCACAATCCCTGGCTGATTCTACACGGCCTGGGCCTCGGGGCTCACCCTAGGGAAGAGGATGTAAAGCCCTCCTTTGTCTATACTGCAATTCAACAAAAAGGCAGGTGCAGACCAGAGTTTGATGGAGAGATGAGTGAGCTGCCCTCTATTAAGGTAGCGTGTACTTGCTGCTGGGAGAGAGCTGGGTACTATGTGGGTGGAATGGAGCCAAGAGGAGCAAACCATCAGAATGAGATCTGTCCCTGCTTGTTTCAAAGCTGCTGGCAAAACAAACAAACAAGCAAACAGCCCTTGCTTTTGGAAGCCATGCAAGGCCTGTAAAACCATTCCCCCAGGAAGAATTTGTCTGTCTGTCTCTTTTTCTGTCTCTGTCTCTGTCTGTCTCTCACTCTCTAGTGAGATGAAAATTCCAATCCAGTCTATAAGCAAGTGACAGTGGGAAGAACTGAGTCAGAAATCAGATTTAGCAAGATTTAAAAAGAAGATAACCATTGTATTTGAGAACAATTAAAATGTCTAAACTAAATTGGAAGCACAGATAAAGCTTTTGACAGAACCAACTCCCCCAATCTTAGTAAACAGTACTGCAAACTTTAGAATGATTTTTATGTGTTCTTAAATCCTTGCTTTGAATACCTCCAAAATAAAAATGAACAGCAGTGTTTCTGGGGCAATTTAAGGCTGAGGGAACAACTGGCTGGTAATGACCAAATGACACATCTGAAAGCAAATGGAGAACTACACAGCCTCTTATTGGATAAACCATCATGTGAGAACTTTTATACCCTTTGGAATAGCAAGGAGCCCTTGAAAATACTACTGCTAGCCACTCAGGTAGTTAATAAGATACTTGGATCCAGGCTAAGGATCCAAGTCTATTGATTCAGTCAATTAATTAGGGTTTTTCCCAGTCAACATACATTTCTGATACGGAATACACCCATGATGTAATCAGGATTTCTTTTACAGTCTCAAAATGAATCCCTTTTCCAAATAACACCAAAGGCTGAAAGCTGTGGCCCTTCACAGTCACATGGCTCATCGTTCAGAGAGCAAGTAAGCATTTCTGTCCTACACATTCAGGTGTGTTTTCTGATACATAGACTTTCCTGAAATAAACTACCTACTAAGTAAACTACAGGAGTCTAGGTCAGTGGGAAATTCAGTGAAAGCTACCAAGAGCTTTACAGCTTCTTCCGGAGCCTGCTTTAACAATATTCGTCCGACTTCATGAGATTTATGGAAAAAATTTTATTGCTATGTTTTTGAGCCTAGGATTTTCATCTATATTACAACCAAGCCCTGGTCAGGAACCAATTGTACACATTCACTATGCAAAGAGCTAGTCATTCAACACTTTAATCCAAGACACAAACATCTCTCGCTGTCCCACCAGGCACCCAGCTTCCTAGTCATATGTCATACAGTGTCTAGCAAAGAGGACCTCTTTGGTGGCTCCCTAGCAAGATAGCGACAGCTTAGATAATCAAAATAAGTAAAGGGACCATAATGATGGCTGCTGACATTCCCTTAAGTACTAGATATTTATCTCACTGAATGTTACAAGGTTGGGACTATTACTGTTGTCTTTTTTTTACAAATGGGAAAATTAGGACTCAGGGAGATTAAGTAATTAACCTAAGTGAGATGCTGTGAGCAATAGAACCAGGGATTCCAAGTCGCCTTGTCTAACTGCTCAGCCTCAGCTTCTAGCAAATAGCCTGGAATGGGAAGTAATTCTGCTTTCCTACAGCCAGCAGCAGCTTCTCCTTTCCAGGGCACACAAATAAATAACTGCAGGTCCATCAGCCCCTGGGCATTTTGTATAATCAGTGTAAAAGAGAAAGTACCTGTGGGGCTCTTCAGGAAGTCTCTTAACAGCAGAGGTGTAACCTGCTCCTGCCTGTAGCCAAGAAGCTGTAAGATAGGTGAGTGATGGTCATACCCACTTTGGGGCAGCTCCCCTGGGGCAGAGTGAAGTGGAATGTGAGTGGGACTCAAGGGTGAAGCAAGACTCGAGTCAGGGCTGGCACACGTTTAGATCTGGGTCCTGTAGGGTCAGCCACACCCAACTCTGTCTAACAACATACCTGTTTGTCAGAGAGCTATATGTTGCCCAAAGAACTGGGCCGTGCTGCTTGTTCCCCCTGTGGCCGCTCCTTTGCGCCAAGTCTTAGGCATGGAAATCTGCCCAGGGTGGTACCCTATACCAGAACATATTGTGACCCTGATGAAGTGATACTAGTGGACACACACTGAGCTTCGATTTTGATGAGACACTCTCTGCAGGGCAGTATGGATGAGGTGAGTGCATGCTGAGAGACCTCGTGAAACCTTCCTTAATTTCTGTGTGTCTTGGCTTCCTTGGCTGCTAAGAGAATAATAATCCCCTCCAGTGTATGGGGTGGTAGAAAATTTAAGTTGGAAAAATTCTGAAAAACAGTGATTGGCCCATATTACCTGCCCTACTTTAGTTTTTATACCGCTGAGTAACGTCATAAGGCAAGTGTTTTAGACCTGTTGTCTAATCTGTCATTCACTTTGCTAGTGCCTTTCATTAGCCAATTTACAGGTGAGGATAGTGATTCTCAGGAGGGCCAGACACCTGCAGAGGTCACGGAGGCAGGAATCACACTCAGATCCGATGCCTGCATCTCTGGCTTCCTCCCCCAGAGCCTTGCTGTGACTTCAGTCACACTCTAGCCTCCTTCCAACACTCAGCCCACCTGGCCTTGACACATACTGTGTCCTCCCAGATGCAGCCACCCTCATAGTCCCCAAGGCTTGGCCAAGCAGTGGCTCTTCCTTGAGTCCTGTCCCCACCATGCTTTCTATAGATGACTCTGATTCTAAGCTCTTCCCCATGTTTCTTTTTATTTAAATAGGAGCCTGGGCCTAGGAATGCAGGGCACGGCATCTCTCTGGCATTAGAATGTTTGAATGATTTATTGGCTACCAGGCTGATTATAGAATAGCAGGTACCAGGTCTTAAGCTGATGCTTCTAGAACTTTAAATGAGCACCCAGGGCTCTTGAAGAACTTGGTAAAATACAGATTCTACTCAGTAAGCCTGGGAAGGGGCCTGGATCCTGCATTTCAACAAGCTTCCAGCGATGCTAGTGCTTTTTATCCAAGGATCACACTTTGAGCAACAAGGTTGTATATAGCCGTCATTTCCTATTGAGATGGTATATTTTATCAGTCTTCAAATACACCCTTTTGGTACTTCATGATCATACTTTTATTTCCCACTTTTGTGTTCCCTAAGGGCAGGACATTGCAGGTGCTTAGTAAATTTTTATTGCATAGATAGACCACTCTTGACCCTACCGCAGTTTTCACACACACTACCAATCCATAGCTGCTCAATGAGTGAGGGAATGAATATGAGTATTCTTGATTTCAGCCACAGATGTTAGAGTCATAAGCCTGGAAATTTTGCTTAGTTTCACGACAGTTATGGAAGGAAGTGAAAGAGAAGGAATTGTTTGCATAAGACCAGCAAACAATTGCTGTCAAGAGAGCAGAGAATACTGCATGCTCCAGGAGTAGAAATCTCTGAAAACATTTCTTGACTGTCTCAGCTAAGGGTTGTGAGAACCACAGCCTTTCTGAGGCTCCTCTACAAAGACCATGCTGTGTGTGCTCCTCTTTTTCTCTGCTTTCTTCTCCATGATTTTTCTTGTTAATTTACTTTCATTTTAATTGTGATAAAATGCACATTGCACAAAGTTTGTGTTTTTGCCACTTGTATGTGTACAGTTCAGTGGCATTCAGTAGTTTTACACCGGTGGGCAGCCATCACC
Organism: Petromus typicus; assembly: GCA_004026965.1. Taxonomy (NCBI): domain Eukaryota; kingdom Metazoa; phylum Chordata; class Mammalia; order Rodentia; family Petromuridae; genus Petromus; species Petromus typicus. The sequence goes on from PVIR01003421.1 coordinate 85,290, forward strand.
GCCATCCATCTCAAAAATGTTTTCATCTGGGGACCAGGGGGTTAGCTCAGTGGTTCCGGCACCTGATTTGCAAGTGCAGGGGCCAGGGTTCAATCCCTGGTAACCATATACCATACTGGGCGTGGAGACTCATGCTCAGCAGCAACCACTACCACACACCACAGTGCCGGGCGTGGTGGCTCACGCCTGTAATCCCAGCAGAGGATGCAGAGGTGGGAGGATTGCTGTGATGTGAGTTTGAGGCTGAGCTCAGGGACAGCCTGAACTACAAAGTGAGACCCTGTCTCAAAAAAAAGAAAAAAAAAAGAAAAGAAAAGTTTTCATCTTTCCAGACTGAAACTCAGGGCACATTCACTGTAACTCCTTCTTCTCGCTCCCTCCAGGCATTGTAACCCCACTGTTCTAGTTTCTTCCACTCTGAATTCGGTCACTCCACGTGTCTACGGCAAGTAGAATTGTATCAGAGCTGCCTTTTGTGCTGGGCTTATCTTACTGAGCGTGTCTCCAGTCCAGGTTGCAGTGTGTGCCTGCGTTCCCGTTTCCTCAGGCTGAATGACACTCTAACCGGCGTACAGGCCACGTTTGGTTCATCCAGCTACTTGTGAATGGACACTTGTGCTGCTTCCACCTCTTATCTATGGCGAATGTTCCTGTGTACGTGGATGTGCAAATATCTGAGATCTTGCTTTTAACTTTGTTTTGAATGAGTTTTAAAATCAAGGTTTTATCTTTATCTATATTTTAATTAATAACCAGCTATATATATATATTATATATTAATGAGGGTGACATAATATTTTCATATCTTAATCCATTTTTAAAAAGCTTTCATGCACATACACATACCAAGCTCTCAGGTGGAGATCACAGGTTTGAGTCTTCTTTATCCTGGAGCACGGGGTCATCACAGCTGCGGGAAGTCTGAGGCAGCTCTCCTCAGCGTGAAAGAGGTGCTGAAGGCGGCACTTTATTTTATTTTATTTTTTTAATTAAAATATTTATTGGTACATTACATATGCACATCATGATTGCACTCAACAATGAGAATTTGTACCAGTATATGACACAACCTAATTCTCATTTTTTTCTCATAGCCCTACCCACCATATCACCTCCACCCCCTATATACATAAACTTTGTTTCGTTTCTTTTTTGTTATAATCTCATTATTTTTCTCCCTTCACCCCATTTCACTTTGAGTATTTTCTATTTCACAATATATAGCATACATTCTAGAACTCATTTACATCTTTATTTTCTCATACCAGAGAAAAGATGTGATATTTACACATCTGTGACCAATATATTTCACTTATGACGATGTCCTCAAGGTACATCCATTTAAGTATAAATGATTCAAACTTATCATTTTTTATGGCAGAGTAATACTCCATTCTGTAGAAGAACCACAGCTTTTTATCCAGTCTCCAGTTGATGGACATTTTGATTGTTTCCAAGATTTAGCAATCACAAATTGGGCTGCTATAAACATGGGTGCACATATGTCACTGTGATATGAGTCTTTTAATTCCTTTGTGTATATACTTAGCAGAGCAACGGCCAGGTCAAATGGAACCTCCAATCCTAGCTTTTTGAGGAATCTCCAAATTGATCTCCACAGGGGTTGTACGATTCTACATTCCCACCGACAGTGGAGAAGGATTCCTTTTTCTCTGCAGCCTTGCCAACATTTGTTGCTGGCTAATTCTGAGAGAGCAGCCATTCTTTGTGGAGTGAGATGAAATCTTAATGTTGTTTTCATTTGCATCTCTCAAATGACTAGTGCTAAAGGTGGCACTTTAGAAGGTGACAAATCTTCTGGCCATTCCTGACTTGCTAAAAAGGAAAACACAGTGCCCTTGTTCTCATCTTTCAGAAGTTATCTCTCTAAGCTGTCCCCATTCACCTTCCAAACTGGAAAAAAAAATGAGGTGAAAGTTGGAGCAGGGAATGAAAAGAGAAACTCTTGCTCATTTATCTTTTAAATACTTATCTTGTCCACATTTCCTGGTAATTCAAATGAACACATCCCTGATTGAGAGTCAGAAGCTTACAGAACTCCATCCAGTGAACCAGCTCAGTCGGCCAGAATAACAGATATCAGTGTTAACTGAGCATCTCCTCTGGGCTTGTGTGTACATGTCCATGTTACACATAGTGAATTCAGTCAGCACACGAGGAAATACTGTGGTGCCCCTTTGACAGATGAAGGAGCAGGTGTAGATAGGGTACATGTCTTACTTCAGGTCACAGTGAGCTGCATCTCTCCAGTGAAGCCAACAGAGCAGTAAGTCAGAATGTGGATTAGATCTTATTCTGAAACATGATGCCAGCCCTGACATTATGCTGCTTTTCTATCTTTGTACTGAAGCCAGGCTTAGAATGTTTCAGCCTGGAAGTATTTGGGAGCCAGGGCAAAAGCAATGAAGCAATGAGTTTAAAGAAACTGTCTGTTTTAACTGTTTGCTTTTCATCCCTAATAATAACTTCAGCAAATATAATAAATATTCAATATACAAGAGTAATATTTCTGTTACCAATTTAGAAATATTCATGATTAAAGATCAAATAACTAGCCCCTAACGTACCCTAGCAAAACTCATCTTAAAACCAGTGATTAAATGTCAGATACTTAAATATCTGCAGGTTTTAACAACCAGATCCTCTGATCTTCTTGTATTTTAATAAATTTATGAATCCAAGTTTTATAAGTGAATTTTAAAGAAATGTTTATTTGCATATTTTACTGGAATTTTAGTGTTTCTAACAATGGATCATGACTGGGATGATAGTCATGGGGGAGTTGATGGGGTATGATACTTTCCGCTAATTCGTGGTTTAGCCTTCCTTGACCTGTGATCAACCGTGGTGAGAAAATATTAAATGGAAATTTTCAGAAATAAACCATGCATCTGTTTTAATTTTTGTACTATTCTGGTATGTGATGAAATACTCACTGTCTGATTTCCCTCCATGCCCAGAAGATGAATCATCTCTTTGTCTCATCAGTCTTTTCTTAATGTATATACTATCCACATATTAGTCACTTAGCAGCCTTCCAGGTTGAGATATCACAGTACTTATAAGTAGGATCTGGTACCGTCTGTGTTTTCAGGGTTCCTCTAGGGGTCCTGGCATGTATCCTGAGAACATAAGGCGGGACTACTGCCATTCTTATTTATAACCATTAAGTTCTGGTATCAGAGCTCTTGGGTGAGCTGTGTTTTCACACATCTGTCACCTGAGGATAATGGACACGCTCTACCACAAAGTTTGCAGCCCATTCAGATCTCCAAATTATCAAAGGCAGATTAATTTCTGTCATACATCCAACCAGGCTTTTTATTATATTCAGACTCCAAGTGGACTATTCACATACAGGTTGTATATTAAATTTGATATGTGACTGGAGGATGCTTTTATCTGACTATGCCAAACAGCTGCTTGTTGAGCCCTGTGGCATTCAGAAGAGCCTTCGACACAATTCTGGGGGAAGACAATTACTCTTTCAACCACTGATTATTTCTAAGTGGAGATTTTCCTTTAAACT
>PVIR01003422.1:0-21731 GCA_004026965.1 Petromus typicus
TTATAGAATATAAATATAACTGACATTTATAGGTTTGTCTAAATAGCAAAGACAGTATCTTAAAGAAGAGTTGGATGAAAATCCCTTTTTGCTTCTGAGAAAAGTTCAAGTCATAAGATATTTGGGGGAAAACACAGTTTTATTTTCTTAAACCTTTGCTTGTATAAAAGATAAACTTATAAGCAAAGTAGGTAGGTTAGTGAAAAACTTTAATTCATAATAAAGTTACATTGTGTCTAAAATATTTAACATGTAATATGTGATTATGCATCTTAGAGTTTAAAGAAATTTGAAGGAAGCTTTAATATTTTGAAATTTTGACTTTCAATAATCATTGACATAAGAAGTCCAGTTATGAGAGCCATTATTTCTTAATAGTTGTCTTGCTAGCATATAAAATTGTGACGTGTGTGTGTGTGTGTGTGTGTGTGTGTGTGTGTGTGTTACTAGGGATTGTGTCCAGGGCTTTGGCAATGAGCTTTGATTTTTTTTTTTTTTTTTTGAGACAGGGTCTCACTTTGTAGTGCAGGTTGGCCCTGAGTTCACTATGTACCTCAAGCAAGCCTCGAACTCAGCAATCCTCCTGCCTGTGCCTCCCAAGTATGGGGATTATAAGCATGAGCCACCACACTGGCATTGTGGTATGTGGTACTGATTGCTGATGGGCGTGAATCCCTACACTTGGCATTGTTGTATGTGGTTACCTGGGATTGAATTTGGGACCTTGTGCTTGCAAGGCAGATGCTGAAAGCACTGAACTAAATCCTCAGCCTCCCTTTTTTAATTTTTAAAAATTTTGAGACAGGATCTTGCTAAGTTTCTCAGGCTGGTCTAAATTTTCAATCCTTGTGCTTCAGCTTCCCAGAGTTTGAAAGTTACATGTGTGGATCACTATGCTGGATTTAAGATGTTTGAGTTCTTTACGAAAAGATCGAACTAGTTGCTTCTGGAAGTCAAGAGATCATCCTACTGGTTTTGAATCTCTAGAAACCTTGCCACAGTACATGGCATGTAGTAGATTCAGTATGTGTTCCTGGAATGCATGGATGGTTAAAGAAATGAGTGAGGACAAGCCTGCTATATCCATATCCCACTCATCAGCAAACCCTGTGGACTCTGTCTTCAAATAGATCTGACATGTGAAGGCTTCTCAAAACTTCAGCTATTCCAGATATGGTGGTGCCTAGTCTTAGCTACTTAGAAGGCTGAGGCAGGAATAGTCCTTGAGCCAAGCAATTTAAGGCCAGCCTGGGCAGCATAGCAAGACCCTGTTAGAAGGAGGGAGAAGAGGAAGGAGAAAAGGGACAAAAGGACAATAATACTTTCACCTTGTATATAGGCCACTGTCATTTGTCACCTAGAGTAGGTAGGGGCCTCCTATTTCTGTTTCCTCCCTTGTCTTCATACAGCCTTTTCTCCACTGCACAGAGCGATCCTCTTAGATGTTAGGTGAAATTATGATGCATAACCCATCAGATACCCAGCAACAAATAAATGGATAAAGAAAGTGTGATTTGTGTGTGTATGTATTTATATATGTGTGTATATATATATATATATGTGAATATTCCTGGGCCATAAAGAAGGATATATTTGAGTCATTAGTAGAAAAATTAATGGATCTTGGGACCATATTTGCAATCAGAAGGTTAAATATTGTATGTTTTTTCTAATATGGTAAAGCCAAAATATAGATAATTTAAAAAGCAAAATAAAGAAGAGGTGATAGGGACGGGGAAGTAGACTTTGGGAGATGGTAAGGGGACCTAGTGAGGGAGGAGAAAGAGCTGTGTGGGAAGAGAGAGTGAAAATGATCAAAGTGTAATATGAATATGTACTGATCCTCTAGGATGACTATAACCTAAGTATCCCGAACATGTGCTACTAATAAAAACAATGAATTGTCAGCTAGGCGAATATGGTATATTTGCACAGTAGAGTCTAATTGAGCCATGAAGAAGCATGAGGTCATGCCATGTGCAGGAAAATAGGTGAGTCTGCAGGTCAGAATTTTTTTTTTTTAATCTTGGGGAACCTGGGATTGTACTCAGGGCCTTGCACTTGCCAGGCAGGTGCAGCACCACTGAGCCACATCCCTGGTCCTACAGGTCATCATGTTAAGTGAAATAAATCACACACAGAAAGGTAGGTATCATGTTTTCTCTCATGTGTGGAAATGGGAATTTTTTTAAAAAAATTTTTATTTTTGAAATGGGAATTTTAAAAAGATTTTTTAAAGTAGTAGAGAAACTATTAAGGAAGATAGAGGACTCGGGGGGGAGGGTGGAGAAAAGGGAAGCCAAGAGATGGTGTAGTTGGGCTATGCGCTAAGAGCCCAGTGTATGCAGGTACAGAAATGTCACGATAATGCCAATTAATGAGTACAATTCTGTGTATTAATAATTACAATTTACAAGTTTAAAAGATAAATTTACCTTTTAAAAATAAAAAACCCCTCCAGAATAGAAGCCAACTCCAAATCTAAATGTCCGACAAGTCCCTGCAGTTTCATACCTCTGGCCCTCTATGTTTTCTTTGAACTTACTTGTTTCTCTTCCACTTCTCATTCTTTCCTCACACTCCAGCCCCCTCTTCTAACTCAGGGGATCTGCCTTACCCGTCCTTCCCTCTTCTGGAGCATACTTTTCCAGATACCACGCGGCCCCTTTCTTTCTCATCTCTCTGTGAATGTGAGTTCCATGAGGCGGGCTTTGGTTTAGCTTTCTTCCTGCTTACTCGCCCAGTGCCCCATTAAACACTTGCCACACAGTGGACACTTTGATGTGCTCGAAGGAGAAAGGAAACGAAGAAACAGACAGCACCGGGAGGACAGCATGGAGTGAAGTGGAAACTCCTGGATAGGAAGATGCCGTATTGTCCTGTCCAGATCCTTAGATTTCTCTCTGAGAAGGGCTCTAAATTTGACATTCTTTCTGGTAATTTCCTGTTGATGTCATTCTAACCTCTGCAATTATGTTTTCATTTCTTTCCTCTTGCCTGGGAAAAATATCTTTGCTGTATCTCTCATGGATACCCACCTGTCACAGGCATGTGACAAATGACAAAGAAATATTGCCTGAGCTTCCTATGGAAGCTGGTCTGCCTCTCCTGGGGTAGAGCCCCATCCGCCAGGGGTCTCGTGTGTCTGCCCTTTACTCCCTTTGTGGCCATCTCGTGACCAGGCCTACCTGTGGCTGCCCCTCCTCTGTGGGGCCCTTATGTTCCTCTTTTAGGTTTCTCTTTTGGATTGCATGTTTCCACGAATAAAATCACTAACAACATATGGCCTGTTATGATTCTCTTTTCCCAAACTCTGCCATTTTGTATATTTGTGACACACTGCAGATTTTGTGAAGATTGCTTCATAATATTTGTTTACCATCTGCTGCACTCTATTTGGTGTCTTGCTAGGATTTTTTCCTCCATTTTAAGTGACATTAACAAAATCCAGCCAGTACAGAGACTTTCTGGTTCTACTTTTGCTTCCCTAATGTGCTGGAAAATCATATTACTATGCTCCAGGCAACTAGAGAAGCCTGGAGTTTTCATTGTGAACCAGTGTGTCAGATCTGCCTCCCTCTTTCTCTTGGTTATATCCAGTAATGCTTTCTTGGTCAGATGGCAAAGAACCTCCATGTGTAAGATAGAAAGAGTTCAAGTTATTTTTCTACTTCTTTCCACTTTAGTACCAGTACTTTCCAGTGTTCTTCACCAACATATTTATACCTTTGAAACTCCTTGTGCCATTTTAGTAATTTTATGATGTATAATTTTAGCTAGTTTAACTCTTAATAGCTATCTTAGTTTGATAGTGTTTGTGAGATGGGTTGTATTTATCCAGCTTCTAATTTACAAGTATTTTAGGGTACTGCCGCAGTAAAGTGCTTGGCTTGTACCTCTGATTTCTTACCCTTCACTCACTCCTCATCCCTGTCCATTACTTGTCTTTAGAGAGAAACACACTCTCTAAAGTTTTTATTGTTTTTAAGCTTTTAAATGTTTTAAATTAAAGCTTTTAAATGTTAAGGTGAGTGCTTTGCATGTGGGCTACCATGAAGTGGTCAGAGATGGCTTAGGGTTTGCCATTTGGCCAGGATTACCATTGTTCTCATGGATATAGTTATTTTTCTAACTTAGTCTCTTCTTTGAACAGGAAATCTTGGTTTTCATTAAAGCAGCTATGTCCAGATATTAGAGTAAAGGCACACAGTTCCCCAAAGAAAACCAAGTTTGAGGTAAAATCTAATCTTATTAATCTATAAAGGTTATTAATCACCATGTCACATAAGCCTGATTTTATCCTCACATTTTATTGGTATGTTTCTTTCATTTTCCTTGAAATCTTTCTCTTGAAGTCAGAACCCTGATGGGTTGGCACCAGCCCTTTCCATTGAGATTCACATCAAAGCCTAAGTTTCTGTCTGCTTAAACAAATGCTTGGATGATAGTGTTTCATAGTTACTTTTTTTTTTTTTTTTTGGTACTAGGGATCAAACTCAGGACCCCACTGAGCTAACCACCTCAAATGTGCCTGATCTTGTCATAGCTGCTTTTTATAGAGCTGTTCTGCACAGACTTATTCTACTAGCTAACTTACCTTGGGTTGGTTCCCCCTACCCTTCTGAAATAATCCCTTAAGAGACTTCATAGAAATCTAGAATTCCAGAATATTTTGTAAGTGGCCTTACATAGTTAAGGCTGGCTTTGAGAATTTAAAGATCTCGCTTGTCTTGTCTTTGTTTTATCTTGTCCTCTGTCTTATCTTGTCTTCTATTCCTTCCTCTTCTCTTCCTTTCTCTTTTTACCCTCTCATATCTTGATTTAGATAATTTACATTCTAACTGAAATTTATGGAAATTGTGCCCTCTCTTTACAAACTGTAAGAAAACTTTTTCCTGTTGTACTAAACCTCTTTCCCACATAGACAGTACTATAGGGAGATCTTGGGTGTGTCACAATTTGTTTGTTTGTTTGTTTTAGTTTTTTTTGAGACAGGGTCTCATTCAGGCCGGCCTTGAACTCACAGCAATCCTCCTGCCTCTGTCTCAAGTGCTGGGATTACAGGCATGAGCCACTAAGTCCATTGTTGTGGTATGTGGTACGGCAGGTTGAATTTAGGACCTTGTGCTTTCAAGGCAGATGCTGGAACCACCGAGCTAAATCCTTGGTCCAGGGTGTCACAATTTGTATCTAAGCGCCCTCTTTGTAGCCATCATCTCTGTAGCTAGCTCTGGTGCAGGAAGATTTATAAAAATCTATTTACTTCAGATTGGAACAGAATTTGATGTGGTTTCAAGCGAAATGTAAAGTGCTTTATGTGTGGTAATATGTAATAGTATATTCTGTTATACTGTTTTATCCTCATTGTCTACTGCATTTCTAAGAAAATTTTCAACTAAGCCTTGAAAATTGATAGTTTCTAGGGTGTATATGGAAAACCCTTCTGTTTAACAACTAAGATGGCATTTCTTTCTCAGTTTGGCCTTAGAAGGTCTATACTGCACAGGAAAAAGAGCATGCTAAGTTCCTGTAGCCCTTGCATGTGTCCGTCCTTAGGAGTGCAGCCATGAGCCTTTATGGACTTTCTGAAAGGGACTCATGTGCACCTTTGACCCTGAGAACAGCGAATTTGGGGTAGCAGAATACTCGTAGTGACTCTCAGCAGCTCCCAGCTGTGTAGACAGAATAACTTGAGGATATTGATGACATCAAGATTGGGAACTCTATAGAGTGACCCAGGTTGCTGGGTCCAGAAACAAATGCTTTGGAAAGAAAACTTTATGAGAGCTGTCGGTGTGGGACCGAGTATTTGGTCCCTGAGGACTGCATATTGTGTTTTGACTTTCAGCTGTCAGGCAGGTTTTCATCATGTTGTCAGGTAGCTTCTGAGCAGAATTCTGGTGATAGTAGCATTTTGCTGTGCAGTAGGCTAATTGGAAAAGAGCACAGATTCCCTTTTAGGGTCCCCATGACCTGATCACCAAACAGGGGTAAATCTTCAGAACTGCATCTGGACAGGAAGGGCTGGGGCTGCAGACATGTGGTGGGGAAGATCCTTGTGTTGGAACTGAATCCCCTGGTTCTTTTATATACATCCCCAGAGCATGTTCTGCAACCGTATTCTTTTCCTGAGAATGTCGCTAGTCCTGGGATTAGCACATTTTCTGTATCTCATCAGATCAGCAGTTATCAGGCCAAGAGTAACCGAGAGCCTTTCTTTCCCTTTCAAGTTGTCACCTTGGTAGGCTGTGTACATTGCACAAATGTTTTGGTCATTTTTCTTTCAAATGTGTACTTAGTTTGTCGGTTGTTATCATTGACAAATCCTTAGAAGGATGAAGTATCCAACTAAACATTTAGAAATTAGTCATCGGAGTCCAGCTGGCAGATGGCAAGAGTAGGTGATCTGGCCAGTAATTCTATTTTAGCTTTTGAGATCTTTTTTATCTGTCTTTAGATTTCTTAAAACAGTTTTTGAAGCAATATTTCAAAGCTCTTTTGATTAAGAGAATTATTGGAGTTTTGGTTGTGTCCCGTTTGTATACATTCTGGCAATGTATTTTGTAAAAACATATTGTTTTCTAGTGTTATGACTATTACACTGTTTCAGAATAACCTGAATCACCACCAGAGGCTTGCTAGGGCCAGAGAGTAACCCATACAAAGTGAAACTGAGAAGAAATCCACTTGCTTGATGGAATCAGAGATAGAAAGATCTCTCCTGGAGTTGCTTTTCAAGTTAACCTTGTCCTAGACTCTTTTTCTGCAAAAAAGGGAATAATAGTAATGATGATGTCCGCATCATAGGGTTGTGATAATAAGGCTTTAAAAGAATTATTGTGTATGAAGCACAAATCACAGTGCCTTGTATATAAGTAGTGATCAGTGATTATTAGTCACTTGTATCATGCTTCTGTGGTGTGATAGATTGCCTCAGAGAGAGGAAGAGTAGAAAAATAGAGGAGGGCAGGGTGCTTTTTGGGAAATAAAAATGTACTGATAGTAGTACAGGTCTGGCCTATGTTTGGGGTTTTTAAAATTCCCAAACATGTTTTGTTGTACTCATTATATTTGCTGTAACCCAGATAGATGTCATGAATGACATGAATAATATTTTGATTTTCATATATCTCTAACACAAAGTTTTAGATCTTTCCAGAGATTCTGGTTATATCCCAGTCAAACAAAAAACAAAACATTATATTAATAATTCCCAATATCTCATAATAAATATGGTGTTGAAGGTTTAAATATCAGGCTGTAAAAAAAAAGCCAGTTGTATTATGTTCTCATGCAGCATGATTTTTGTGCTTTAAAAAATGCAAATCTTATGTTTCTTTTTAAATAGACGAAGATGAAGATGGTGATAGAATTACTGTGAGAAGTGATGAAGAAATGAAGGCAATGCTGTCATATGTAAGTACATTACAAATGGGACTATTTTAAAAATGTTAATGTAATTGAGGATACTGTTTTGGGGGCATGGTGAAGACATGCAAGTAATCACAATTGCCATAACATTCTCTGTATAATAGATAAGGTTTTCAGAGATCTCCTTATGTGAAAGTTAAGGGCATTTCTTTCCAAAAGACACTTACTGATCATATCATGAACATTAAGAATAATGCATCTTAATGACTTTTGCATTAGGTATGGTGCAGACTAAATGGACTATCAATTTCCTGTATTTTTTATGCAGTACTTAAAGTAACGGCTCATTAAAAATGAACCCCTGGGCTCTAAAAATTTTTCAAAATCTACTTTCAACTGGCGGTCTCTTTCACCCTTCCAGACTACATTTAGAGTGTAGCTGCAGGCTTAATATGTAGACGGGATTTGAAGATGTACTCTGAGTTATTTTACTTATACCCATCTTGCTACTCATACCCCCAAAATGAATTAGAGGGTTACTTATTGATTCAAAGTGATTTGAATCTATCTGGGAAATCATTTGCTTTAGTATTTCAAATTCTAGTGAAAATTTGCATTAACACTTGTCTGGGACTGACAGGTACATTTATTTCTAAAGCTTTAATACTGAGCTGGAAAAATTCAGCAATGATGAAGAGACATAGTTTCCCTAACCCCCGATTTGAGCTTTCATCTTCATTTTATTTTACTTTTTTTTAGTGATCTCTAGAAAGAGCATTGGAGTAGAAGTAGGGAACCACGACTCTGCTCTGGCTTCCTGGCCATAGGCAGATCACTTAACCTCGCATTTGCTGTAGATGCCTCATCAGTCAATTGTGGATAATACTTGTCCTTTCCTACTGCAGAGGGTCTTTGTAATGACCAAACAGGATGATAAATGTGAAAGCCTTTTAAAAAGTTAAAAGTTCTATACAAATGCAAAGTGGTATTCGGGTAGAATCTGGGCCCTTGCTTTTCATGGAGAAACTAATCACAGCCAACCGTTAGGTTGTAGGTTTTTTGATAAACTTCTGCTTCAACCAGGATATGGTTTCATTGTAATGAAAACTAAACTATCTGTACAGGGTTTCCGCCAATACTTTTAATTTAGGGTAGGAGGAAAGAGAACAAGAAGGATGGCATGATTAACAGAGCATTGCATTCCAACCAGCACAGGGTAGGAAAAGTCAATTTCCCATTGACTTCCCATTAACTTATGTGGGAGTCTTTGTGTACTGAGAATTTAGAGCTGAACTCATCAGTACTTGAAAGGCAGAACAGGCTTGTCCTCAGAAAGGTCCAGCACAAGTGTTAATGGATCAGCCAACTCCCCAGAGAATATGACGTACTTGTTTTTAGAAAACAGTCACATGTAAAGGTTCTCATTTTTTTCAACTGTGTCTCCTACAAGGAACTGACATCAGAATTCTTCCACTGTGTACATAAAAACCATATACTTTTCAGAAAATCTTACAAATTGTTCTTTTCTAGAAGCAGTACAGAGTAGAGTCATATGATAATAAAAATTGTTTCCATTCTTTTTTTTTTTTTGGGACAAGATCTTGCTTTTTTTGTAGTTAGGCTGGCCTTGCACTCACTATGTAACTCAGCCCAGCGCTGAAGTCTCGGTAATCCTCCTTTCTCTGCCTTCTGAGTGCTGGGGTTACAGGCATGAGTTACCACACCCAGCATGGTGGTATGTGGTACCAGGGATCGAATTAAGGACCTTGTGCTTGATGGGCAGACACTGGAATCACTGAGCTAAATCCCCAGCCCATCATTTCCATTTTTAAGTGCATGTTATATACTAAATGTTTAAGGCATTCTTTTTTAAGTTTTGATAATCATTGTAAAATAGATACTATGATTTCTGTTTTCATGTCCATGGCCTGTAATCCCAGCTATTGAAGAGGCTAAGGCAAGAGGATTTCAGATTTGAGGCTAGCTGGGCAAACTACTGACACTTTACTTTGTCAGTAGAGAGAGAGGGGGAGAGAGAGACAGAGAGAGAGAGGCAGGCAGGCAGTCACAGGGACAGGGTCATACCTACCCAAAGTCTTTGAGCTGTTATGAGATGGGAGTCCTAGAGGGCTTCTGTACAGATCCAGGTGACCTGACGAAGAACTGGACGAGACAAACAGAAAAGACAGCAAAGCTCTTTACTGAAGGTGGGGGGCGGGGAGAGACATATTCTTTACAGATCAAGAGATGGTGAAAAGGTTCACAGGGTCCTCCTCCAAGATTAAAGAGAAAGTAGTCTTTAGCATCCAAAATACCTACATTGTCTCCACCTTATGCAAATATGGCATTTGTCCTATCAAAACTCACTTGACCTCACACCAAATGTAAATTATTCTAAGAAAAACTTGCTTGACCTCTTGCTAAATGTAAATGAAGGATCAAAAACAGTATCTTTTAACTGGTTACACCCATATGTAAATGAAGGATTGAGAACAGCATCTACTGATTTGTCCTGCAAATAGTGCCAGTCTCAATGAAGAATTGAGAATATTGCTAACTGATTGGTTCCCTATACAGTTGTTGGGAACCCTAAGCCTGGAGTCATTTTGGGTGCAGTGCTTTTTCTGGAAATAACTTGGTTGGTCTACTAGCTATGGTTTCTTATGACCTTTGACACTTTTCACCCATTTGGTTGGTTTTCCTCAGCTCTAATCTCCTACCTCAGAACTATTGAAAATACGGAGCCAGGCCCAATGGTACAGGCCTATAATTCTAGTACTTGTTAGGTTGAGGTAGGAGGATCCTTATGTTGGAGGCCAGCCTAGTGAGTTCAAGGCCAGCCTTGACCCTGTCTCAGAAAAACAATCAAACAAAAAGAATGTACAGATTTTAAATTAAGCTTTTCCTGATTCTGTAGTCTACACTCAGGGTTTCATTTAGATTCTCTTCCATCCCTGGCAAATTTGTACTGGGAAATTTTTACATCCTCACCATTATTAAATTCTGAATAAATTATTCTTATATGATACTTTAATTGTTATATCTGTACCATATATTCATTGTAACTTATTTTCTTCAATGCAGTATTTAATTATTTTGTCATAGAAAAGTACTGTCATGGTTACATAATCTTTCATTACATATCCTTAAACTTAGAAATCCTCGAGATTTCTGGAGAGGTACCCTTCAGTCCAAAAAGAGATCATGCAGCCTTGTTCATTCCCAAATGTTTAGATTTTATAATGAATCCATTTTAGATTGGGAGATAGATGTAGGTGTAATAACTTTTAATTTTCCCTTACAGAAACATTCATAAAATAAGAAAACTATTACAGACAATCCAGTGCCATCATCTTTTTATGAAAAGAAAAAGTAGTAGTAATTTGAAGAGTCAAATTACGCAGAATATAATCTCAAAAGACTGTAATTTCTTTAAAGTAAATATTACTTTATATAAAACTCAAGACATTATTATTGGTCTTTTTCAATGTTCTGTGGATGTAATATGTATAATATAACTGGGGCTACGGACCCACTCTCCTCCACTCACCTGAACTGGACAGCACCATCCCTGACCTTTGTCCTAAGGCCTCTATCACAGAAGAGAAAAGAAAGACAAAGACCCTTTGGAAAATTCTGAAGTCCCAAACCTAGACTCATGCCTGCCAGATCTTCCTCGTGGTCTTTCTGTACTTGAAGTTCACTGAAGGTTCACTATTACAGTCTGCGTCTCCTGCATCCAGTTACAACAGTGAATTATGGAAAAGGAGTTGCACAGTAGACCCAGGTGACCTGTGTGCACCCTGTCAGTCGTGTGTTCATTCATGCTCTGGGAGCGCCAGTGAAAAGCTCCTAGACCCAGTACAACATTTAAAAATTCTAACACTCACCACCTTCAGCACTTGTGGTATTTTCCTTTCCCCTGGCACCAGCCCACTCACTGAGCACACCATCTCCTACCTATTGCTTTTTCCTTACTATCACATACCACATCCAGTTCCTTGTTCCTCACACACAAGAACCTAGAAACCTATCCAGGTTCTCATCACTGTAGCAACAGATGAATGAAAACTTTTTTTGTGAGTTGGTACTGGGCCCTGGATTGTGGTCTGGCTGGACTACCAGATTTTTTCTAAATTCATCTAACAATAATTTATAGATGGAATGTGAGCACCCTGGGGCCCTCCACCCATGCCAATTTTAACCTACTTAAGTAGAGCTCTGCTTTTCTGATGTTGAATGTTTCAGCAAAATCTTTTGAAGGGAAAATGAAAATATCTCTCAGAGGTCACTTGAACCTTGAATGGATTTCCTTTTGCTCTCATCTCTTACTGTTGCCCTCTGTTTATGTGGAGTCAAGCTTTTGATATTTAAAAAGGTAAAGAGTAGCTCATAAAAAAGCACAAACAAAATCAGTTGTCTGTTATCTCCATCTGTTCCTGTCTTTAGGGTTGGAAGTTCTTTTTTTCTGAGACAGGGTCTTGCTTTGCAGTTCAGGCTGGTCCTGAACTCAGCCTCAAACTCTGCTCTTCTCCTGCCTTAGCCTCCTGAGTGCTGGGATTACAGGCATGAGCTACCACACCTGGCACTGTGATATGTGATACTGATTGCTGGTGGGAATGAGTCACCACACCTGACATTGTTGTATGTGGTTACCAGGGATCGAACCCAGGCCCTTGTGCTTGCAAGACAGGCACCCAAATCACTGTGTTAAATCCCCGGCCTTAGGGTCAGAAATTCTTATGGACCTAATTTTGTCAAAGGAATCATTTAGATCTAATTTCATAATAGGTTTTGGGGGATAGTCCTCATGACTATAGGTTTATTACTAAAAATTTCCATTGGCCTTTATATTTTAGGTTCAATTTGGTTCTGAAAGAGTTTAATCCTAGGATTTGGTGTAGTGAGAGAGGGCAGATACTGACAGAGAATCACAGTTTTATTGTGAAAACAAAACAAAACAAAAGTTCAATGTTTCATACAGAATTCAGTAAAATTGTGACCACCTTAGTGTTTAACAGCCTTGTACAGGGAAGCAAAAGCAGAGACTTTGTTACCACTGGTCCTTTAATTATTCTCTTCCATTGATTACAAAGGCTGAATGAATAAACAGCCTGGGTCTCTGCATAAGAATAAAAAAAAAAAATAGCAACATCTGAGTTGAAACTTGCAGAATTACCTTTTTCCTCCCTTGGATGCAAGCATTTTCTGGCTTTGCGCCAATTTAAGTGGAAATTTTTATCAGTAATTTAAATAGATTTTTGTATTAGACCTGAAAATGTTTCCTTTTTAATTGAAAACTTATCAATTATTTAAATTGCTTGCAGCCTGAGGCTGTTAATTTTATGAACACCACAGTAATGGCATATAGTGGTTTTTGATACATGTGACAGGTGGAATATCACATTGTGGTGAGGATTTGTTGTGACAATAGGTTGTGTGCTGTTAAATAATAACCAACATATTAAACCCAAGTCTGTTGTCACATATTAGTACCATTTTATGTAAGTTATTTAGAAGTTGTATTCTTCTCTTCATTTGATATATTTTTAAGAGATAATGAGAAGAAAACAAAGCTATAATAAATTGTCTTTTAAGAAAATGTAAAGTAATTTGGTCTCCAAGGAGATATTTAATGTATTGAAAGAATTCAGCAGCCAAGTGTTATTACAGCAGCATTGTGATAGCTCTCTGCATTTTGTTATGAGTTTGTGTTAATCAACAATCTGTTTTTATAGCGTAGTTTCTTGTAAGTTATGTTGTTAGAATATTCCACTTCTGGGATCATGGCTTTTCCTCTGACACTACTGTATCTTTTTAATTCCTCCATAAAGTATTTTTTTAATTAGAATTTGAAATGCTTTATTAGGGAAAAATACACACAACTTACATATTCTGAAAACTAAATACCTGATCGTTGCTAATTATTTAAAGGACCCTGTTAAATAGTCCCTTAATGTAGTTTACATTTTTTTGTCATTGTTGTTATTGTTTTCCATTTTCTAGAAAGATTGGAAATAGTATGTCGCTTTTTCCCCTCCGTATTTCTGTACTTCTTGTCTTGTCTGGTAGTGCTATTTGGGGCCTACTTCTGGGTGGGGGTAACTTTAGATTAAGCTTATCTCTTTCTGTTGGTGACCTTTCGCTGAGGAGTCAGCAGTGTATCTTCTTTTGTAAATGGATTCATTATTTGTCTCTTCAAAATTCTGTGTGAAGTGAAGGATTTTTTTTTATATCTGGTTCTCTTGATTCTAAGAGCAGCTCCTGTGAGGGGAGCACAGTATTAACAAGAATAATTTTCTTCATTTTGCTTATTCTTTCTCTATACCATTTTCCACCATTGCCAGAAGAGTGTGGGTTGAGTTTCACTGTAATGCCTCCCATTATGGCAGAGACCTTGTGTTTTAGTGGAGAGTAAGTATTCCCTTTGGTATACTTAGCCATATATACCTTGTTAGATGTTGGGTACCATGAGGGAAAAGTACTTTTTGACCTCTGGAGCACCCCGTAAATTGGGCTGTGATTAGCTTTATCATAGCACGCATAACTTGGAGATTGCTTCTGAAATCAGGCAGTTCCTTAGAGAGTCAGAAGGAAACCTTAGAGGTCTTGTCCATGTCTTTCATTTTACAGATAAGTAAGTATTGTGAACAGGCTCAGAGATGGTTTAGAGGTCATTTGGTTAGTTGCAGGCCCTGAAACAGTTCCATTGTCTTCATCCCTGTCAGTTTTAAGTATGAGGTGTTTTGTTTTGTTTGTTTTTTTGTGTTAAGATTTTGCTAATGAAGCTTTTTTGTTTTGTTTTGCCTTTTTTTTTAGGGTTTTTTTTCTTTTTTTTAATTGAAATCTTTATTGGTACATTACATATACACATCATAATTGCACTCCACAATGGGTATTTGTACCAGTATAAGACACTGCTTAATTCTCATTTTTTTTCCATAGCCCTACCCACCCTACCGACCCCCTATATACATACAACTTGTTTCCTTTCTTTTTTGTTAAAATCTCATTATTTTTCCCCCTTCACCGTAAGGTTTTTTAGTTTTTTGAGACAGGGTCTTACTTTGTAGTTCATGCTGGCCCTGAACTCATTATGTTGCCCAAGATGGCCTCAAAATCACAGCAATCCTCTTGCCTCTGTCCCGAGTGCTGGGATTGCGGGCATGAGCCACCACGCCCTAATGAAACTTTTTAAATGTTATGTTTTCCCTGATTACAAAGAACAGTACTTTTTACCAAAATCCCAGTATGCCTGAGTTTAAATAACAGTGTAAAAAAATACTCTGGGTTTCTGAAGTTTCATAAATCTTACCTTTACCTAAGAGGCCAAGTTTTACAACAAAATTTGTTGCCCATTAAGAGCTGAATGTTTGGCAGAGCTTTTGCTCTCAGGAATTTTGTTTAAAGAGCAAAAGAAGCTGCCCACTTTTTCCATATGGTGCTTTTAAACATGCCCTGTATTAAATAGGGTCATATGTAGCCTTAGTTTGTAAGTGGCAGTATCAGCTGAGCCTGCAATGGATGTTTCATCTCTGCTCCACTGTAGTTCATCTAATAATTGATCATATAATCTATCCTGCCGGCAGGGTGGAGAGATAGTGGCAAGAGCAAGAATGGAAAGCTGAAAGAAACCACTTGTTTTAGAAATTATTCAGTTTATTTACTTAAATAATGACACGTGCCAAGCCATAAGTAAAGTTTTTATCATATTCTGTCCTAGTGAAAGAATAGAAGTTACTTTCAGAGGTAGATTATTTTAGCTTTCTTTGGGTGTTCAGAGATATTTAGATCCCCCTGAAGTAGTGATAAAGTGAAATAGTTCTTTATTTCACTCCCTCTGTGAAATATCTTGGGATGTGTTTGGTAGCAAGGAGAAGAAACTACAGTTTGCTCCAATAAGGAATTTATCATGCAGCTTCTGGAAAATAAGGGCTAGCTCTGGTCCCATCCACGGTGGCACCAGAGAAGCTTCACCTAGAAGGAGCCCTAAGGTTCAGTCCCACTGCAGGACACAGATTTTAACTTGTACTGCCAGTACTCATTACCTTAGTCTTAGCTAAACTGTGTCTCATCTGTTATCGTCTGCCCAAACCTGTACTCAGTCCCTCTTATGGTCCCTAAAGTCCCTTATGGTTTTATTGTCCAAAACAGTGTCCTCATTCAACTTGGCCAACTTGCTGCCATTTTTACTTCCAGATCATTAGTATATGCATTTGTTTAGTAGTCTTGGCTTATAAACATGTTCCAGAGTTGTTCCTTGGTGACTTTTTCACTAGAAGACTTTTATTTTCTTTCTCCTCATCTAATCATATAGGCAGACAAGGAAGTGCTTCCAAGATACATCATAGTTTCCTTGAGGTGAGGCCAGAGAGTTGTTAGGAAGCTGGGGGCCCTGAGGGCCAGTAGATAAATGCCACAACTGATTTGTGAAACATGACTGTTTCCTTCTGTCCTCCTCCCTCCCTTCCTTCCTTCTTTGCTTATTTGTGGTGCCTGGATTGAACACTGAGCCTCACGTATGCTAAGCAAGTGCTGTACCACTGGGCTAGGTCCCCAGCTGTGCTTTTCAACGACTGGGATGAGTATGTGTTTTATGATTGGTCTGCACTGTAGAGGAAAAGCCTGTTCATGTAAAGTATAAGGAATAATTGAAAGATGGTGTAATGATGACACCTCTGAGTAGTGTTGTAGTCAGATTTGCAGCCCTTCACTTTTGACAAAGTTAAGATTATAGAATTCTTGCCTGGGAAAACTAATAGATTAACTATGGACCGCAAATACTTGGTTAATTTATTGATTATCCATGTAAGTACTGACTGAGCTACCAGTAATTGAGTATGCTTGCAGTGTTGGCAAAATAGGAATTTGAAAATTTTATTATTGGCAGGAAAAGCTAGCATGTCTGTTTCTTATAAGTGAATTATTGTGCCGATTCTGTTAGAAGACACACTGAGGAGAGATGTCATAAACTGTCCTGTAACAAGTGGTTATGAGAATGCTAAAGATGCCCGGTGTGTCCTTCGTCTGTGAGTAGGTCAGGACTCATCAGCCCTGAGAGTGTGTGGTAGTCCCCTCTTACTTCCTCCCATAAACATTTGTGGAGCACCTGCTATGTGCCAGGCACTATATGTCAGTGGTTTCCAAAGGTTTTGAAACTGTGATCCTTTTTGAAAACCTAAAGAAAGTTGTTTTATTCTTTTCCTGGAAAGAATAAAGCAGCAGTAGACATATAGTTTCAGGAGCTTGAAACCCATGTAGACCCTCAGCCACTGATACTTTTGTAAGGTGAGTAAGTCAGGTGTGTCCCTGATTTTTATAACAGAGGGACCCGAGGCATAGACACTTAGTGTCTTTCTCTAGGTCACAGCTAGTAAATAAGAGCGAGGGCCTCAGATCACTCGCTCACTGAGTGGTCACTCACCTGAACAGCCAGTTTCCACACAGCGCACGAGTGCTGGACAGAGCACCAGGCTGCAGTCTCAGCAGGGTGGTGGGTGCAGTAAACACAGTTCATGCCCTGTGGGAGGTCATGGTAGCAAAAAGGAGACAGAGATCTGTGTGAGAGGACAAGAAAACTCATCCTTATCAGGCAGAGTGACAGATGACCGCGTATGCTCTGTTACATCAGTTCAAAAGAATGCCTCACCTCGCTGTGGAGACCCAGAAGGCTTCCTGAAGAGGATGGTGTCTCAGTGGAGTAAAAGAAGACCCGGGACTGAGCAGGGTGTTTAGGGCTGAATAAACAGTGTGTTCGAAAGCGCAGAGGGGTGAGGGTGCCTGGTGTATTCAAGAGTGGTTCTGTTTGTGGACTCTGGGGAAGGGAGGCAGGTCACATGGAGGGCCTTTGCTTGTGTGTGGATGCACAGTTTCCTGGCCACATCCATTTATTTCCCTAGAGGGTGCCTAGGGAAATAGCTCGGAGGCCAGAAGTCACCTGGGGGTGGTTTCACACTAGAGACAGTGGCACCTGTTGGGCTGGAGAGAAGTTAACTGATTTGGGTGGTGGGAACGATGTCACTTAGACTGAATGTAGAAAAAGATGATCTGGATTCCTTCCAGATTTCTTGCCTTGGAAACTGGGTGCTGGGGATGGCCTCTATTGACATAACCAATACAAGTGGTGGTTTAGGGTCCAAAGGAGGGGTTGGAAACGTGGGGAATTGAGTTTTGGACCTGATACCTTGGAGGAGGCTTTGGACAACCACTTGGGTATGTTCTGAGTCTTGGGAGAGAAATCTGGGCTGGAAATAAGATTTGTGATTCATCAGCTCCTAATTAGTCTCAATGACTCCTCTGGTAATTGAAACCTTTGAAGTGGTGGAAGTAACTCAAGGAGAGTATATAATGAGAAAAGAAGGTTGGTGAGGAACCCTGAGGAATGCCAGCGCTTAAAGAAGAGCAAGCAAAGGACCACTAGCAGGAAGCTGAGTTCAGTGGTTGATGAGGTGGGGAGAAAGCAGGGGCCATAAGGACAGAACGAGAGGTCACCCACAGCACTGTGGATCCCTGCTGCTTCACCATCCCAGGGCTATGACCAGCTCTCCACCAGCCCAGCAGTCTACTCTGCAACCTGACTGTGTAGTTAAATGTTTAAGGAGTGAGATCTGTGAGGTCACTTACCTGTCAGCTCTTGACTAGCAGACATAAACTTTATGGCCTCGAGTGCAGGAGCTAGAGTAGGAATATGTTTCATTGCTCACCGATAAACCATTGGCCTCTTCTGTTAAATAGTGGTGTTGATTCTCCCAGAGCAGGAGTGTGAAAACTTAAATGAACACGGATAGATACGTAGTACTGAGCCTAACACACATATACTCAGGGAGAGAGATTGTTTCTCTTGTCTCTGCAGTCTGGGGACTGAAGCCAGGGGCGCACACATACTAGGCAAGTATGGCAACCCTGAGTTACATCCTTCGTCCTCTCTCTTGTTGGAGAACTGGTTCTTTACTGAGTTAAACTGTGTTGTTTTGAAACTCAAGTTTTTTATATGGCAGGTTTCCATTAAGAAGAAAATGTAATTATTGATTGAATTGTGCTGTTAGAATTAGGTTCATAACAAAAGGGAACACCATTCTTATAAACTTGCAAACAAAGCCAAAAATTGCACTTGTTATCCCCGTGTTGAATGTGGTGTTCTATTTCAAATTAATTAGATTTTTGGATAACTATGCTAAACTTTGTCACATCCTTATTGAAATTGTTTAAGGATTTTGAAGAATATCTCAGAGGGACTCTGAAACTAATCTAAGTCTGGTGCTGGAGATTCCATTAGTAATTGTAAAACTGATTAATCTTCTACCCAGTTAGCTTATTGATTATTGCTGCAATTACTGCATGTAAAGGATTATGCAATGGATGGTAGCAGAAAATGTGTAACTTTTGCTCCTGTATTACACTTGAACACTGTGTTTTGTGCTTTATGTCCATAAATATTTTTGTGTTTGTAAATACTTATGCCCCTGCTAAGATAGAAAGTATTGTTCCTTTTTTTTTTTAGGTTTTTTTGAGATAGGGTCTTGCTTTGTAGTTCAGGCTGGCCCTGAGCTTAGCCTCAAACTCATCACAGCACTCCTCCTGCCTCTGCCTCCCAAGTGCTGGGATTATAGTCGTGAGCCACCACACCCAGCACTGTGGTATGTGGTACTGGTTGCTGCTGGGTTTGAGTCTCCACACCCAGTACAAGTATGTGGTTACCGGGGATCGAACCCGGGTCCTCCCAGTATAAGTATGTGGTTACCGGGGATCGAACCCCGGTCCTTGCGCTTGCAAGACAGGCGGAACCATTGAGCTAAATCCTCAGCCCCAGAAAGTATTGTTCTTAATATTGTTTCAATACTAGAGATTTTAATTGTAGTTTACCAAGTGCCTTCACTAGTTCTAGTGCTGCAGTTTAGTTTTGGAGCCTAACAAGGACGCTATGTAACGGGGTAGATAATCTTACTCTTGTTTGGAAGGAAACTAAGGCTCAGCAAGGTTAAATGACTTCCTGAAGAGTACACAGGTTAGTGAATAGAATCAAGATTCAGCTCCATTTCGGTCAGTAAATATTTATCAAACATCTGCTATGTGTAGTTTTGTGTTATAATAAAAACCAGGGCAGGATTGTAAAGATTAAGATAAAGAAACTGTTTGGGTGACTTGAAGTTATGGCCCCATTACTGCTGATGGTGAGTTGTTATTTTTCTGTTCAAACCATGGTGATTATTTTGGTATATAAAGCTTAGAGATTTTTGTCATTGTTGTTAGTTTTATTTATTCATTTTTTGCTAGAAGCCTTGTCTTTGTCATTACTGATTATTTCATTACTAGAGTTACACTTTCGTACCCTACCATTCTGAAACTCATCAAATTCGGTACTTCCCATTTTGACATGAAAATTTTATCCTAGAACTCATCGTTTGTATGGTATCTGATGTGCAGGCTAAAAGTGGGCAGTGTCTACTGTTGAGTGACCCAATATCCTTGCTAGCCGTTGCTTTTGTCCTGTTTCCCATAATCAACTAACAGTGCCCACCGAGGTATCACTGTATTTAGAATCAATTTGGAAAGAATTTCAGTAGTGGAAGAATGTATTGAAGAAACCATGAGAAGACCAAGATCTGAAAACAACTTGCCCTGAAGTCTGTGAATTGTTGTCTTATCTGTTTTTCTGACAAGAGTCTTACGGCTGTCCTCAGGCAGACCCTAATCTCATTGATAGCTGGGCAAAGTGAGGCCCGGTTGCACCACCTCTTGGAGTCATGTGCTAGAGGACAGCGAGTAATGATGACACTCCAAGTTCCTTGTGCATTTTACTGGTCAGCACAGGCCTGGTGGCCCTGCAGAAGTGCTTTGTGCCATGAGGTGTACCACATATGCTCCAGCTTTTTTATCTTTGTCCCATTTGGAATGCTGCAGACATGTGCCCTGAGCTTGGTGGCCACCTAGCCCCCAGCAGTCACTGAGGTATAGTCACCCCATGCTGGGTTTGGTTACTACATTTATGATGCAGCCTTGATGGTGAATTACTTTGCCCTGAAACACAAAGTTCTCTCTTCATGTAAATATAGACCAAACAGTATGACAGCAGGAGAAAACACACTTGGATTTAGAAGAGTTCTAAAAGCAAAACCTAACTGATTACTTTAGAGTAGCAGGTTAAGTGACATATCAAATATTACCATGACTATGTTGATCATAGTACAAAGAGGTCTGTATAGATTGGTTGGAAATTCTCACAATGAGTATAAAAATATATATAGTTTGCCAGTTGGCTGGCCCAGACCTAAAATGAAAGGGAAAGGGTTTTTATTTATTTATTTATTTTTAAGGTAAATAAGTAAAGCTCGAAAACAGGTCAATTTCATGCATGCAAGGTTTTATAGTAGGAAAAAAAATACATCGCACCTCTTCTGACCCTTTACATTTGTTATCAAACTTGACCCCAAGCACCAGTTTCAGACAACTCTATAGTTAATTTGTTAGGTAAAGTGAGAGAATATTTTATTTATTTTGATTTCTAGAATGATGGCAAAGTAATAACCTATTGTACATAGCAGTTAATTAAAGAAAAGTATTAACTATAAGAGAACACCACCACTGCTGTTGTCTCGTATCAGTATAAAAAGGCAGTAATTTTTTTGACAGCCACTGATTGGAAAGTTGCTTGCAGCCTTCCAGAAGCAAGGGGGTACATGCTCTGGATCAATAACCGGCAAATTTCCCATTAAAAAGAATACCTGAGCAATGTTCCAAATAGCCACTGGCATCTTAATTTTCCACGGAAACCTCAAATACTTGTGTGCTGAGGACAAGTCATTTTCGGACAATTTTTCCAGACTACTTGTTAACAGTTATTGCTGTCTCAAAAGGTTGGCAGCCTACATGATTGATATTTCATTTACTTGTCATCGCTTTGTGAGTAATGGCGAGTGCTGTTATTTCTGTGGTTTTGAGGCACCTAGTCTCCTGAAAGACATTGGCTTGGTGTGTTCTCCAAACTGTGTGTTTTCTGTATGTGTCTAAGTTGTTGGCTCCACAGAAGGAGAAGAGGCTTTTCTGTGCAACTTGAAACCCTTTGGTGACTAGGCACACTTACATCTGTCCACAGCTACCAAAACTCACCTTTACCTACCTAATTTGTTATTAGGGCACAAAGCTTTAGACTTCTTAATTTGTGATTCCTAAGATGAGGTAGAATTTTATGACTACCTTTCATTTCTAAGGAAAACTAATCTTGATCCTGGAATAATTTTAATGCACATTAAGACAACAGGAAACTATTTGTATCTTCTAAAAACATACTTTTAAAAAGAATGTCAGAAAATGGTAGTCCTAGGGAAATTTTCTTAAAATTTGGTAGTCAAGGGACTGGAGAT